>JABJVR010046900.1:0-13771 GCA_025773905.1 Chitala chitala
AACAGAAGTAAGTAGGGATACAAAACTCCTACTGAATGAATCTGTCTCTGTGTCAGTATGTATGTTAAAGTCACCTATAACTACAATTTTACAGTATTAAACTTAATGATCAGGTCAGACAGAAAATCACCAAACTCATTAATAAAAGATGTTTGCATTCCTAGAGGTCTACAGATTAAGATGATGTAATTTTAAGAAGCATGTCTTTGAATGACAAAACTTACTAATTGTTTTTGCCTTAATTTTGAGAGACTGATCAATGATAGCAGCCAACCCACCTCCACGTCATGAACTGTGGGCTATATGTAAGTGTTTAAAGTCATTAGGAGAGGCTTCAACTAGGTGGACAGTGTCAGAGGGCTTAAGCCAAGTGTCTGTAAGTATACAGATATCTGAGTTGATATCTAGCATCTATCATCTGATGATTAATCAGAATTGCTTCGATACCTAGCAAGTATTGACTAAGGAGCATTTTAAACCTGTTTCATATTTTGGTTTATCTAGGTCTTTTAGTGGAAATTAAAGTAAGTTATGTGCATGGGAACACCTGGGTGGACATCTGAGTACAGGTAATAATAGTAGCTATAGTATGTCTGTTATCAGATAGACCTAATTCTGAGTAGTTGTGTTTTAGGGAACCTGTGTTATGGTGACCCTGGGTTGGTGGCAGAAATATACTAAAAGTGGGAAAATAACCAGCCTGCAATTTAAGGCTACAGAACTGAGGCCTGTGTGATGCTTTAAGCAGTCACATTGGCAATTTTTCTCCCATGTTCTGGGAAAGCATATGATGCTCTGCAGTTAAGATGAAGATCATCCTGTTTATAAAAACCAGGTCGTTCCAAAAAAAGGTCCCAATTACTGACCAAAAGTTATGCTTTTAGATGCACACCATGTCTCTAACCAGAAACATTTTGTTTGTGCACATAGAAATTAAGCTCTTCTTTAATACCTCAGATTGCTGGGATCTAATATTGTTAGTTCCAGCATGAACAACCAAGGTGAAGACTTCATTGCTGGAGACTGAATCCAATTTAATCTTTTTGTCGCAAACTCTGGTCTCAGGAAGGTATTTAACAGATTCCGCTGTTTTGTGATGGCCAGGAATTCTAACTGTTCAGATATCTGTCGAGAACGGAGAGCATATTACCAAGATCAGTTGGTGACTGGTGTGCAGGAGGTCTGTTCTTAGAGTTCCTAGACTGTTTTATGATGGTTACCAGGAATCAGACGAAGGAGCTGCTGGCGCTGACACCAAACTAGAGACAGTTGGGCCAGGAGGGTCTATCGCCAACTCTAAATTGGCAGGCGCCAACTGAGCCAAATATGAAAAGCCCTCAGGTTTGCTACTCTCTAATAACTTGCTAATGTGTCCCTCCTAAACACGAATCCTACCCTCCAACATGGCTACGACTGAACACTTCCTACAAGTAAAACCAGCAGTTGTGTTGTGAGGACATTGTATGCTGTACATGCCACAGGATGCACACTGGACATAAGTATGAGACATTACATCAATTTATGTTGTTATGCTGTGCTGCGGATAATCCAAGAATGGCCGACTGAGAAAGTGAAAATTGAGCTTCCTTGAAAATACACCAAAGTGAATACAAATGGTTCTTGTCGAACACTGTCACCTAATGCTCATACATTTTATAAAGATATAATCGATGTAAATTTTTGCTAATGTATAGTTTGATGCCAGAATTTATTTGTGATTAAAACTTCCTAGAATTAGGAAGGTAATATCACAAATGCCAAAGTCTCTTGGATGTCTAGTTTATGATAATTAACTGATAATTAAATCTAATATGCCAGTGCATGTGAGTTGGCTATTACGCGATGAGAAATACCTACAGTCAAGGAAAGATAGGAATCGTTGAATCTGTATGTCTGTGTCAATATGTATATCAAGGTCACCTAATACTACAATTTTATCTAATTGCTTTTCTATGTATTCTGTGTAAACAATTAGTCAATCAGAAAATCAACAAATTCACTGATGAAAGAACAATGTGGTCCTAGAAGTCTATACAGGTAGTCCCTGATTTATAATAGAGATGCGTTCTGATGACCCCGTCATAAATTGAAAATATTGTAAGTTGAGACAAAATAAATATGCACTCTAAAAAAAAAAAAACGCACCCTAATACCAATACAACTGAACTCTGTCAATCGCTGGTGAAAGTAAGGTGTCTCACAAGGTGGGACATGCATACATCCCAGCAGAATCCCAATGTATCATACCTCATATGCTGCTACGTTTGCCTGCCACACGAAACTTACAATATTTTTACAATTTTGTCATATCGCTATCATCATCATAAGATTGAAAAATCATAAGTCGAACCATTGTAACTCGGGGACCATCTATATACATAAATTGCCTAGGAGCAACTGGGCAGCCATTTCGCCATAGGCCCCCTGAGGGTTTTTTGTCCACCTCCACACTTGGGAGTTTTTGGTTCCTTTCCTTTGTTGTCACCTGGCTTTAATGCAACTTTAACTTCAATCCTCCACCCGCAGTTTATTCTTTAACAACTATATATTTTCCTTTAAAGTGCTTTGAGGCAAGTTGTTATGAAAGGCACTATATAGAAATAAACTGAATTGAACTGAATAATACTATATTTTGTATATTATATATATTCGTAGGTTTTGAATCTTAAAAACATATGAAAGATGGCTGCCAGGTCTCCTGCATGTCCTAAACTACAAGCTATAAGTGAAATACAATCTTATTAGACTTTTTTGAGTTTGAGTATATTAGTATGAAATTAAAATACATATTTTTTAAATTAAAGTAAGGTATGGAGGCTATTGCCAGCAAAAACTGAAAAGGCCAACTGTAAAAGTATCATAGGTTGATTCAGGACTTTCAGTGAACAGGATATGACTAAGAAGGATAAAATATCCCCAGTAGCCACTAGGGTTGTCGCATTTTGATTTGACCTTTTATAACATTTGAATTTGCATATGATGGAGACTGTCCATGAATTTTAAGATAATGACTACTGGAGGCTAAATGATCCTTTACTGCATTTCAAGCAAAACCTTATTTCATTATTGCCTTAGATTCTACCATTTGTCCATTTGTAATATTGTCAACTGCAGGCAATTCTTACACTTTTGGTTCTTGATGACATGCACCAAAACAAACCTCTGTTCCTCAGACCACTGTGCTTGAAGGTGTGTATGAAAAATAATACTTTAGCAACATTAATATTAATGGATCAAAAAGGGCAATATTTTGACTATTACAGTGGTATTGCTATATGATGCTTGTATATGCATAGGTCTGAGGAGGGGGGACATTTCCCCCAATGTTTGGAGGCGAATGAGTTGCCCCCCCAATCTATATGCATGCTGATTACTACATCATGAATCATTCAATGAATAGGATGCCATAAGCAATGTGCCCCCCCCCCCAAAGCTGAAACAAAACATATGGCACCATGTACCATTCTGACTATCATCTGTTGACAGATATGTATCGGATGTCCTTTCTGCTACAGATATGGTTACAGATCAGTACTGTCAATGTGAGAGGTAACATTGTATAAAGGACATTAACAAAGACTACTGTAACAGCTTTTTCATCAGGCAACATACCACATTCGCTTAGCAGAACCCATTGAAGCAGTAAAAAGATAATACAGGCAGCTGAATCTTGCTCTCAGTGGCTTGTCCCAATGCCTGATGCAAAGCCAGAAGTCACTGTAAGGTCATATAGTCCAACCCTTCACAGGCCAAAACAGATGGCATCTGCCATCCAGGGATGAGGATTTCCCACATCTACTGAGGTTCTAAGCAGAGTCAGGGCATGTTCACGGTCCCTAATCTGAAGGCTGTGGTCACTGGCTGAGTCACAGCATTGACATGTGCTGTCAGGGGAACCCATGACGGTCTAAAATTTCATATCAAACAGCCTGCAGAAGCCACCTCAGGAGGAAAAAACTGGCATCTACTGCACAAATTTGGGTAAAGTGTGCACTCCCACTGAAGCAAATGCTATGGCTAACAACCACTGCAGATGATTGGCCAGTAGCGAATTGGTAAACACAACACCTGGGCAGCTGCCTGAAGACATCTCACAGGCTTCCTAATCAGGATCATCTGCCACACAAACTCTGAGTTCATCCAGGTTATCATTTAGTTGCTCGTCTCATGATTTCATCCAAATAATGTTAAAATATCAATTTATGCAACTGAATATTTTACTGAACAGTGCATATTTAAGCATACTGCAGTGGTGTCTCCCCTGAGATTTAAACACACCATATTTAAGTTATGAATACGTATTACCATGCACTATGAAAATGATTATATATAGCGTGTGCTTGTGTGTGTTTGCACAAACAATACACTTTCAAAGTGTAACCGCATTGCCGTGAAAAAGCATTCTAACTTTCTTGAGAGAGAAAGATCTAAGCATGCTGAAACTCACCCTGGACATTTCTTTCTCTTATCTCTTCTCTCTTTCATGCATCTGTCAGGCCGATTCCCTGGTTGTGTGTGAAGTAGAGGAAAGTCTCATTGAAAAACTGAGAAAGTTCAGGTTCCGGAAAGAAACCAGCAACTCGGCCATTTTGAGTAAGGATAACTGATGTGGTTGAACATATGGAGTACAATGGTGCTTTCGAAGTTGTTTGTAATTAACTGAATCATTAGGTCTGGATAAATTTGTTCTGCCACTGCAGTGTGGTGACAGATGAAATACAGTAATTAAATAATACAAAATAAGACCATAGGGTGTTTTTTGTTTTGTAAGGAATCTCAGAATATAATTAATTATGAAAAAATATTCCAAATAACACTACTGATAAAGCATGGAACGTTTTGAATGTCTGGAGATATGATTTTTTACACCCACAGTGAAAATTGATAAAGACAAACAGCTGGTGGTCCTGGAAGAAGAGTATGACGTAAGTTCTGTCCTCTGACTTGTATCCTGGTAAATAATTAATGTTTTGATTAATTAATTCATGCTCATCTACCTTTCCAGGATTGCTCAACACCATATGGTATTCTGAAGACATTTAGTAGAAGCTCAGAATATGTTCATAATCACTACACTTGATACATGAAAACAAAAATATAAAATTATTAAGCATTTGACACTAACAATATGTTCATAAAATGCCTTAAAGACGCACTGATGCTAATATGCTCGATGCTTCTGCTTAACTACAGATGTCACGGTAAACCTTCACAAAGTGACATCCCACAAACAAGTGCTCTTCTCCACAGGGTTTTAAAGGGCAAAATATGGTATAATTGATTAAAATTTAATATACATATTTTGTTTCCATGATATCATCTATAATCCTGCCTTGAACATTGATGAGAATGCACGCACGAACACGCACATGCACACACACACACCCTGTATTTCCTGGGATAAGCATCTGGCCATGCATGACCATGAACTGGACAGTCATCTTGAGAACATGAACAAATGACTGATTTTTCAAATACATTCAATGTCCGGCATAATGTCAAACATTTCTTTTTACATTTAGGATATCTCTCTGGATGATCTGAGGAACGAACTTCCTGAACGACAACCAAGATATCTTTATGTAATAAGGGACCAAATAAACATAAACAGTCAGTCTTAGATTGGTGCCAGTTAAATTGTTCCTCGCTGGTATTCTCTCAAATACACGGGGCATATGTTACAACTTAAGCCTTCAGTCCACCACTGAAAACCAACCATTTTGTCTATCCTATATTTTAGGGTTACAACTCAATCAAAAAATTCAGTTCAATTTATTTTTATATAGTGCCTTTTGTAACCAGCTGCCTCAAAGTGCTTTACAGGAATGAAGATAACAAATTTGACTAAAATTATATGCTAGTCAATACTGTTCAGATGTATCCATTTTTCCTGAAATTACAGGCATCCCATAAAGACCAGCATTACGAGAACATGTTGGCAGAAAGCTCTGTTCTCAAATGTTAGGATTATGACAATGTGAGTTAGCATAAAGACTGCAACATTTGAGACCTGTGAGGTGTGAGTTGTGACCAGAAATGTTTTATTTGTTGTGTGCATCGTGCCCGTTTGTGTTCCTTGACTCAACCACACATTCATCGTCTATAGTTATAAGTATGTCCATGGAGACGGCAGAGTTTCTTACCCTCTGTGCTTTATTTTCTCAAGTCCTGTGGGTAAGTGCAACTACACCAAAGCCCTGCTACTCAATATGCCTTCAGTACACTGTGTACACATATGCAGTTATTCTGCACCATTTCCATTATTTACAATGTGTTAGTTCTGAAAACCGTAGTGCTGAAATTTATATAAAGAGTCCACAGAATGATGTCTTACTTTTACTTTGGTTGACAGGTTGCAAGCCAGAGCAGCAAATGATGTACGCGGGGAGCAAAAATCGGCTGGTCCAGGCGGCAGAACTCACAAAGGTGCAGCAATGAAGAACAATTTGTCAATATGAGATAATCAGTATATACACACAAGCTAGTTTCTTAATCCTTTAACGTTAACTAATAATTAATTAAATAAAGAAACTGAGGTGGTAATTTAAATTGAGTCATGATAAAGGGTTAAAACAGTAATTATTGAATATATAAAGTAAACTAATTTCCTTCAAGAAAAAGACTAGGAAACTAGTCACTATGGCACCTGAGCTTTCCTTTCACTTAACCTCCAAACTCTGTAGACAGCACCTGTCCATACACAAACACAGCATTTCACACTTGCTGATGAGTACAGAGAATAACATGTACTGCATGTCTGCACACAGTGTGTGTGTGACTCACTATTGTAAATTATTCACATGTTCATGTCACAGGTGTTTGAGACCCGGAATGCAGAAGACCTGTCAGAGGAATGGCTGAAGGAGAAGCTGTCTTTCTTCCGTTAAAGCAACTATTACAGCATGTACCCATACAATGAACAAAGCTGTGCAACAGTCATACGAAGAAAACGTTTATTCACATTGTAATATTAAATTCTGCAGAATGTAACAGTGGGAATAAAGTCTACATTTTTACTCAATGAATTTTACTTGTATGCAGATATAGGAGTACAGTATGATCCTGACTACTACTGAGTTTCTCTCCCCCCATAAATCTGTATGAAAAATATTTTACATTTTTAACACTCACAATAAAAACTGCAAATGAAAAGTATGTATAGATAGAGGAACCAAAAAAGGATGACATTTTGAAAAGTTTGTTAAAGAAAGAAAGAAAAAAAAAAAATTCAGAAAACCATCCTTCAGTCAAGTTAATTCCACAAAAGGAAGAAATTCAGATAAAAAAAATATTATGAACACATTTAAGTGTTTATTAGCCTGTAGTCACACAAATTGTTACATTTTAAACATGTTGCCATGATTGACAACTTTACCCACTGCATCCTGCACATTTAATTCAATATGAAAACAAGAGTGAACACAGTTTTTTAGCCGAGAAATCCCATCTACAAATTAACAAGAATGCTTTACAAAAAAAGGAGCATAAACAGAAGTCATCTATTAAGGGAAAACAGCTTATAATATTGTACATTATGTGCATCTCATCACAAATATAGGGAACTCAAAATGAAATTAGCCAAAAAGGTGTCAAATGTTATGAAGGAAATTTTAAAAAAGCTTCTATTGTCAAACCCCTTCAACTGCTGATTGATCATCATAAAAACATTTAACTTTACTGGCAAAGGTACAGAGCGCTGTGTAAAATGGAGCAGAAGGTGGCGCTGCTGTGGGCTGCAGATTTGAGTGCCTGTGCCGTGTCCCGTGCTGTGTCCTGTGTCCCATGCCGTGTCCCGTCCACACAGCCTCACTCACTCTCACTGCCGTCACTGGAGTCCGAGGCCTGTTCACTGCCACTGCCACTATGCTGAGCTCCATCAGAATGCTCGCTGCTGCTGAGAGCCGGAGACACACTGCGGCTCCTCCGTCTGTGCCCTTCCTCTTCCTCCTCCTCACTGCCACTGCCCTCAGCGCTGCTGTGGTTCTTGGCCTCATCCTCATCGCTGTCATCATCGCTGCCAAAGATCTCTTCCTCGTCACGCATCTCACGGGCCTGGCGATCATCTCCACTTTCGCTACCACTGCCGCTCTCCCTCCTTGTCCGTTTGCCTCCCTCTTCGTCATCTTCCTCTTCATCCTCTCCTCTCCGGGCACTGTCCTCTTCCTCTTCATGGTCCGACTCGCTGCCCGAGTTCTCTGCCTCGCTCTCGCTGCCCCCATCCTTCTCATCACCTGTGGGTACAGAAAACAGCGGGTAAAACCCCACAGGCCAGGTGCTATGATGAAGGGCACACCAGCAGTGTTGAGTGATTAAGTTGAGCCTACTGCACACCTCTCCTTCAACAAGGTACTTAACACAAATGCGTCACTATAATTGACAACACTAGGCAATGAATTTCTGTTAGTGCTAGTAAATACCGAATTCCAGTCACTTTAAACTGCATATACAGCTGTAAACACTGGTGCTTAAGGCTATACACACGTGACAACCTATCCTACATCTGTCTTGTGTAGCTTTTTGTGATTTACAGCTCTAAGTTGCTTATTGCTTTAACCACTTATTCAAGATACCACCTGGCTGAAATCACTGCTTTGAGGAGCCTTTTTCTTTTCTAACAAAATAAGCTATAAAGCTTTTCCCCCCTTAGCTTTCATTCCAGAATTGGTTTTATAAAAGTTTAATTAAACACGGCCAATTAATCACTTAGGGTCACCTGTTTAACTGTGTTTGTATCTGCTAGGTGCTAAAACAGTGTAGAAAACTGAAGTGGCAATACTATCCTGTTCTACAGCCACAGTTCTTTTCCATTTATATGTAATACTTGGCAGTTTTGCATACTTTAATAGCTTGTAATGCAATGTTTAAATTACACAGTGGTTGACAAACTAATTACAAATAATCCTAAATTTTGGGGACTAAACTTTTTTCACTTAGTATTACAGCAATTTAAATTCAATGGCAATCTCGCTTATATTTAATTCTTGACATTAATGGCCCAGTGATCCCTGAGAACGTCATTTTCAAATTAGATCGAAATTCCATTACCGAACACTTGTGTTTACTAAAACTTGCCCCAGGGCTGTATGACAATGAGAAAAAGTTTCTGATCTCTGCAAGCAAAAATGTGCAGACATTCCAGTAAAAAGGCCCCTGCAGTTTCCCTACATTATAGAAACAGATAAATATGGAGCACATATCCCAAGGCCTGCAGCACAAGTCCACCTAAATAACAGAAGTGTGAGCATGCTCACCAGAGTCCTGCAAGTCCTTCTCCATGTCCATATCCTCCTCCTCATCCTCAGGTTCATGGTTTTCCAGCTGAGCTTTGCGAGCTTCCTGTAGATCAGAAAGTAGCGGTAATGAGCTCGTGCCCAGCACAGATGCCGCAGAGATGATGGAGAGGAGAAGAGACGTACCTGAGCTTCCAGCTCCTTCTCATTCATGTCACGGTGCTTGCACACCAACACGGCGTTGGTGGTGGACTGTGCCCCAGCCTTGGCTCTCCTCTTGCTCAAACGCACCCTACAAAACAACAAGCCGTGTTGTCAACACCATCCTCTCCTTTTTTCTCCAGACAGTTTTTTCTACCTATTCACAGCTGTGCTAAACCTCAACAGTAAAAAAAATAAAATAAAATAATAATCCTTTAAGTTTTCAGCCCACTCCATGCAATGCAATTACTTTTTGATGATTTCCATAAATAAAATACAGTATTACCCAGCCTACAGGGCAAACCTTTATGGAACAATGCCAATATGTGTGGGATGGAGTTCTCATTAATAACATAGCTCTAAAGAAAAAATGCTTAAGTAAAATGTTATGGAGGAAAGCACTGAATTCTCAGGAAGGAAATGAATTATGATACCCTGACATTAGATCTATTTCATCCAAAATCATTCAATTTCAAGCAGCTTATTAATTTCTTGGACACTGGTGTTAAATGAAACCGATGACATGAAGATCTGTATTTGGTGCTCTAAGCTCCATCTTAAGAAGCATTTTGAGCTGGAGCTGGATGTCATCTGATTTAACAGGCTTGTTGTGATCAGATTTTTTTATCCCTCATCCAACAGAAGTTGCATAAAACTGAGTACAGCCTAATATTGTGTCTGGACCCCCTATTTTTATTCTAGGTAGTGCAGCTGCACAAAACACACATTATGCATATTCAGTTCAGCTAAGAAATGTTTCATAACCAAACAAGTCGGCATTACAACGACATGGCCTGTATCAGAGATTTCCTTTAATGGTATGTTATCAATGCATACGAGTCCCCTGTACCCCCAAGCATTAATGCAGCTTCTTCATAAATCACATACAATGTGGACACACAGCATGTATACAAAGGTGAACATGCCATAAAGTTCACAAACTTACTGAAGTTCAAGCCTTTTGTGAAGCTCTGTTCATGAATATAGTTTCTGAATTTTAGCTGTGTATTTAAATTGTATTACTTTTTTTTTTTTTTTTTTTACAGTATAAAAGTAGCCATTGGGGTTTGCATGAAGTAGATCAGCCATTTCTTATGATGCAGGGATTGCCCACCTCATACAGTAATAAGGAACTCATGACATGTAACAACCCATGTATAAAGTGGGCTCAGAGGCTGTTTTTCCACTTCTGCTACTGTCTTTGTAGCTCCACGATATAGACATTTAATTGGACTTTTAAAAACATGTATCACTTCTGTAAATTGGGGACAGAGCTGATATAAATGGATCTTATGTTTGCTGGCATAAACACTGCTTACTGTGGCAAAGTGGTTGAAAACAAAATCTGTTTTAGGCAGAGTTTCACATAGCCGATTCTGATCAATTAAAACACGCTACAAAAAGCTTTGATAATAATAATAATAATAATAATAATCTTTCAGATTGGATCCCTACTACCGAACACAGCAGTTTCCTTTTAATATCATTATAGAGCTACTTCCCATAAATATTTAAATATAAGTGTTTATAACAATATGATAATTTTTTTCCCTTAAATTTTGGAAATCATTTAAACTAATGTTTGAATAGTCAACCATAATGGGGCAATCCTCATGGCATATTAATTTTTTTTTTTTTTATAAACTAGCATAAAGACTTTTGGAGGGGGGGGGGGCTACAAAATGGGTTTTTTTACAACCATATTCACCTTACTCCAGACCAACTAGCTAATAAATACATTAAATAAATAAATAAATAAATAAATAAATAAAATAAAAAATAAATAAATAAAGGCCAAGGCTGCTCCAAGGTACGATAATGTGTACATTACAGGAATGTAGGCTGAAGCAAAGCCATGCTCACCTGGTCTCCAGCTCATTGTAATATACACCATCTGCATCCCTGAAGATGAAGAAGTAGTTCTCCTCGTAGCCTTTACTTGCCTTGTTCTTCACGTTCCAGTTGTACTCCCGAGCTATTTTGTACTCGTACCTACAAACACAAAAATCTAATAAGCAATGAAGACTTGTCCAGCAAAGAGATAGGAGTTAAGCACAGGGCTGGGTACCGAACTTGGTACGTCTATACGGCCGAGTGTCCCTTCATGTTAAATCAGCCTGTCCAAAATTTCAGTACCAAGACTAGAAGCGTATCTGGCTCGTAAAATATACGAGCATTAGAGAAAGTCTCGCTTGCTCTCTCTGTCATGTGATGTGTTTGGACATGTTGCAAGGATGACACAGTTACGGCAACGGCGGGCCGAAAGCAGTCGAAAGTCGAGAACAGAAATCAAGTCTGGTTACACTCATCACAACTTGACACAGACAACGAGCTCTGCATTTCACATTACAAATATTGCAATGAACTGAATTGAATATCTGTATCGTCATTGTACAAGTAGCTACAACAAAACTGAGCAATGTTGGCCATGCCAAAACATATTACCCAATGAAAGACCTTGTCAAACTAAATATATGTAAAAGCTGTGCATTGTATTTCGGCACGGCCCGGCCGCGGCCAAGGCCCCTACTTGCTGATCCCTCCATGGAGAACGTTGCTGTTGGGGAAAACTGAATTTTTTTTTTTACCACATTGGCTGACATGAGCATTTTTACTGGTGAGTCTGAGCCACTGGCTACATCAGTATTCCTTACCAGCACGCTATTTACAGTAAACAAGCAGCAACAGAAAGTTGTGAAATTCTTTGATGTCCAAAACCTTAGTATGAAACCAGTAATAATATTTACAAGGAAATATTACAGCTTGCAAATACTGTGACAGTCATGAAACTCACATTATCTCAGACAACGACAGATATAGACATGACAGCTCTGGATAAATGTCAGTAACACTTCTATATAACTTAAAGAGACACCTTATATTGCTTGTCAGGCATAATATATTGGAATTAAATACAGTGGGATAGCAATAAAGTCGGGCTTGAACAATGTAAAAATGTTGCATTTTTCTGAAGAATTTACAGATGTCATAAAGCTGAATGTTATTACGTTACCGCCGTTCAAACGGCCCATCTTACTGTTGCGCTGTTACTCTGATGTTTCTTGCACATTTCCAAGCCTTTTCTACCGAAACAGATTTTAAAAGCACACTTTGTTGTGTCCAATTTATGTTACTTAGGTACGGTTTTGGTAGGGGAGAAGGGTTTGTTTTTTATTTAGTTTTATTTTCTGCGGGATGTAAAATGTTCTAAATAAATAAAACGTTGAAACTGAGACGTTTCGACTTTAAAAAAAAAAAAAAAATGACGTTATTAATGAGTCAGTACAGAATGAAGTACTATTGGGTACAGGTGCTGAATTCCGTTTACTAGTACTGGCATCAGTTCAAATGTAAACATCACCCAACCATACAGCTAAACAGAGTGTACGCACTATCATTTCTGTAAAACATGACCAGGATCTGGCAAGACAGTTTGTGAAAATGTAGTTTGCACTATAACATGCAATCTTGTCACCATTTCACTTTTTTTTTTTTAAACACGCTCCAAATTAAGCAACACTTTTATCCGAACAGTACTTCCTAAGTTAGGACACGACTGAGGCAGAACTGGCCGCGATTTTTTTTTTTTTAAGATGTGAGCACAGCATAACAGGACACAGGAAACCACTTACACTTCCTCTGGCATGTAGTCCATATCTTCTTCAAAGTCTCTCTTGCGTTTGCGCATGGTGTCATCATTGGGTAGGAAGTAAGCCACAAACTGGTTGCCTTCTTCATCCATCATACCCCTAGGAAATGGAGGGGGAATTAAATACATGACTGGTTTTTAAAATATGCACCAGTCATGCGTATGGAGTGCACACATGCCTATAACTCTTTCTTTCCACCATCTCTCCTGAAATCTAGCAACTAGAGAAAAGCAGGGATCAGTCTTTTGCATCTTCCTCTATACACCAACCACCAGCATGTCCCCCCTCACTTCATCCATAATCGTCCTTTTGAAGGTCACAGTGTCATCCACTAACATCATGGTCCATGGAGACTCCTAATCCTTGTCTGTCAACCTGTCCATCACCACTGCAAAGAAGAAAGGGCTAAACTTCTTTTTATAGCGTTAAACCATATCGGTTAGCTCTTGACAGATCGTCACCTCTGCTCTCAGCCAGCTTCCACTAGTGTTTCCCACAGCTTCATAATGTGGCTGATCAGCTTTATGCGTCTGTAGTTGCTGCAGCAGCAGCTCTGCACAAATCCCTTTATGCCTCTGTAGTTGCTGCAGCAGCAGCAGCTCTGCACAAATCTCTTTATGCCTCTGTAGTTGCTGCAGCAGCAGCAGCTCTGCACAAATCCCTTTATGCCTCTGTAGTTGCTGCAGCAGC
>JABJVR010046900.1:13871-29907 GCA_025773905.1 Chitala chitala
CTTTATGCCTCTGTAGTTGCTGCAGCAGCAGCAGCTCTGCACAAATCCCTTTATGCCTCTGTAGTTGCTGCAGCAGCAGCGGGTCTGCACAAATCCCTTTATGCCTCTGTAGTTGCTGCAGCAGCAGCGGGTCTGCACAAATCCTTTTATGCCTCTGTAGTTGCTGCAGCTCTGCACATCTCCCTTATTCTTAAAAATCAGTACCAGTACACTTCACTACTCAGACATTCTCTCACTGTCAAACACCTCCATGCCTCCAGTAGTACATACTGTAACAAGCCTGAAAGTGGTTTAATTACCTTTACCTTAAAAACAATGTAAATGACAATACAATAACGAGTAGGGTCTCTTACCTGATCATTGCTTGGGACATCATTTCCACACCTGCTGGCCCAGAAATATCTTTTGGAGCTGGGTCTGAGTCAAATATAACTTGTGCACAAGGGTTGATCCACATCTATTAGAAGAGCAGAAAGAGACACAAACAACAGCTCTAAAACAGAGGGTAAACAGAATATTAATACACTCAAATATCATTCAGCTTTTTAGAGGTCATCAACATACTCATGAAACATTTAACCATGATAAACAAGTCAGTCATTATTAGTCAGCATGTAATTTACAATTATACTTATTTCTAACTTGTAATTTACACACATCCAGCATAACTAATCAATTAAAGGGGTCAAGACATCATTTTCAGCAAATCAGCAATGTCAACAGACTACTCTGAAAAATGTAATTGCAGGAAATTTTTAAATGTCCATTACTCAGGATATGCAAGTGGAAAAAAAAAAAATCATGTTTGCATACTTCACTGGACCACAGAAATTACAAACAAAATACAGTCCTCTCTATAAATTCCCCTTGTGAGATTTTCTACAATAATGTATAACATACTTGACACAATACAATATGGCATCAGTTTAAAACACTGTCAAAGGCTGGAGCGCCATTCTTTCTCTTCTTATTTGCTTCAATTTTATCTATTTTGCAACTGTTTTTTTTTTACATTTTGCTTATATTCAGTCTTGTGCATACAAAAGGACAATTAAGTCACAGCAACTTAATGAGTGTTCTTCAGTTTCACTGTGACAGCTCTTCATTATAAACCTTGTCCTCTTGACTAATAACAGCCAGACAAGTAATCTGTACAATGGGGTCCAAAGGCCTGAGACCACCAGTGAAAAATCCAGCATTTTGCATTCCTTTCCAATTTAGCACAAAATCTTTCATTACAAGTTATCTTATAAGCAGAACAATAAGTGAACCATATATTTTTTATTTATTTATTTAATCAAACGGCATACTGCTTATCATATGCAGAGCCCTGAGGGGCCTGGCGCCTATCTAAGGTAGTTTAAGGCACGATACAGGGGACACCAACGCAATTGCACACACACTCACACATTGTGTACACTAATCAGCTTACAACGCATGTCTTCGGAGGATAAGGGAGTTCCCTG
Organism: Chitala chitala; assembly: GCA_025773905.1. Lineage (NCBI taxonomy): Eukaryota > Metazoa > Chordata > Actinopteri > Osteoglossiformes > Notopteridae > Chitala > Chitala chitala. Next base: position 15,338 of record JABJVR010046900.1, read on the forward strand.
AGGAAACCCATAAAGCACCAGGAGAACATGCAAACTCCACACACACAGAGCAGAGATGGGGCTCAAAACCTCAACCCTGCTAAGCACTAACCCATTCTGGCCCCCCATGAATATCTGAGCTTCCGTTCTACTTGATATGTCTCCATTTTGCTTTAATAAAAGGATGCACTTGGGCTGGAATGTGTGCCACAAGATTGTGCTAAACAAATTAGTACCATAGATTAAATAGATTAAAAATGTATTATAAATCCATCCAAGTGTTATCTGAACATATGCTTCAAGGGAAGGGACTCAAGATGATTTGTGATAAAAGATCTTGTATTAAAAAAAAAAAAAAATTGTAATAATAATAATAATAATTATATATCAAAGCAGAAGCTTTTCACTAATGGTATCAGACTTTCCGAGTCACTACATATAACTGCTGCCAGTAATAGATGCATTACATAATGCAGTTCAGGCAACTCAAATACACACACAACATTACTAAAGACAATATTGTGGTTTTTTGTGTAAATACTGAAATACAAGCGCACACAAAGCAACAGCAGCACAAGTAATTGCATAATGAGATGTTTGATGATTACTTAAGTAATATCATGCTGAAATCATGGTTGATAGTTATATAGTAGTATTACAGCAGCCTACTACACTGGGGAAAATGGGCCAAGAACATTAATAATTTTCCCCATTTAAAATAATAGGAAATAGTTTGGATACTAAACATTTTGGTACCAAAGGCCTGTTTTCTACAATTAACACAATTACCATAAGATAGTAATAACAATAATAATTTAATGTTAATTTTGATCACGTCACTTTTACTTCAATAGTCTTGACTGAAATCTGCAAGTCGTCGTTCTAGCAGTAAAACTTCAAAATTATGGGATTCAAAATTTCCAAATTTTAGCACTATTCAAAACAGTAACTGATTAACTGTTTAGCTGACAAAACCACCGTTTCTATGGTGTACATGAATCTGACATAATTAGACAATGACATGCTTCTGGACCTTTCAAAGGTATTCCAGTGCAATCCATTTAAGTACATGCTCCTATTCTTTTGTGATATTCACAATGGTGAATAAACAGAAAATAACCCCATAGTGTTGGATCCCAGGCAAAGATGAAAATCGTATATTAAAAGTCAACAGTTCTAGTCAGACAAACTGATCTCACCTTGAAGTCAGGAAACACAGGCAAGACCTCCACGGGAGTAACCCTGGGTTTACTGTAGTGTTGGGTGATCTGCAGAAAGACACACACACCATTTATTAACAAGCACAAGGTATTGTATGAAACCAACACTGTACACAACCGGTTTTCAACACCATGATGTTTTAATCCACTATTATTTACTAAAAACTCTAAGCTTTTGTCATGTAACAACATTTACTGGTTTCTGAGCATCCTCAAATGTCTTCTCAATGGCTGCGATCTGGCTGTCTCTGTCCTTGTAAATCTCTTCTTCGGTGAACTGCTGCTTAACAGAAACCCCAATCCTGAAAGCAGAGTAAGAGGCGTGCTGTAGACCTGCGAGTTCATCTTCTCAGGTCACTCGTATGCTCTAACGCACAGAACTCGAAGGCAGAAATAAAGCTTACTTGACTTCCACTTTCTCGTTGGACACTCCATATCGGTTAAACTCAGTCGATATGTATTCAGTCTTTCTCATCCAAGGAACAACCTTGGCATGCTGCTGGGATCTATGTTTAAAATTACAAACATTAAATTAAGAGACTGCAATTGACGTACCATCACCATTTACTGAACATCACTTCTTAAATGCTACATTTTGCAACGTCTTACCGTTTTGAACTAGATGGAGCTTGGATGTCTTCTTCTAATAATTTTTCATCAGCGGGATCCAAAAGAACTATAACATCAAAAAAAGTATAGTTTCAACACAAATTAAATATAAAAAAGGAAACTACAGGACCAACATATGCTTAGAATGGAGATGAAACAATACATTGTACCACAACACAAGGTGATGCAGAACGAGTAATGAAGCACACTGTAGAAATGATGATGGCAGTTCTACATACTTATTCTTTATATTAAAATGTCACATAATATTACCAGCACAAATTGCAACAAATCTGTATTTTAAGATGTCATATTTTCCAATTAATATTTTCTTAAGTATTCTGAAGAGCTCTGGTCACTGCCTGTGAAAATGAAATATACTTTAGCTTTGTTTATGCTTCTTTTTGCCTCAGAAATATTTATTAAAAAAAAAAAAAAAAAAAAGTTTTTCCATCTGAATTTTGTTTTGGATATTGTAAGAAAAATTACATCATGAACCCAGTATCGTGAATCAAACTGTATCATGAGCTCAGTGGATCTCCTGGATCAGAAATTAAACTATCCAATTCCCTCTCATTTATAGTTATGAAAACACTAAAAATTTTCCATTTGTGCCCAATTGAAACTACTGCTTAAAATTAGGAACAGAAATAGCATTTGTATGTTTTTATAAAAGTTTAAGTAGCCAGTTACGTAAACAGCTTTTCACAGATTGAACTGAGTATCATTCGTGGCGATTTATGGGGAAAAGAAACTGACAAAACTCAAAGGCAGTATTTTGTGCACTCTGGTTCAGTATGATATAGACTACAACTGTATTCACATTTTTTTAGTTTGGTCAAATTTTCCCCACACACTGTCACATTTCTAACAGGCAAATGTATAAATTTTAAGCATAACTTTTCCTGCAAAAATGAGGAAAACAAAATTGTTTAAAATTATAAAATATTAAAATCCACGTATGTAGCAATAACTTTTTCACACAAAATAAGAACAGCAGTTTTTTTCTAAATGTGATCAGATGCATGGCTTTTCTCAGATGAGCAAACACTACCATTTCTGTGTTACTCTGTAGTACAAAAGCACAAAAGGCACTATGCTGTACTTCATGCTAAATCTTGTGTTATTCAAACTGGCAATTTTTATACTTTTGGGCTGCTGAGGTGGTTTGGTTGTATGAAATTTGATTTTTTTAATATTTACAAAATATTAATATTATAATATTTACTAACTTCATACATCCTCATGATTGTTACAGAAGTCATTCATTTCAGAAACTGTAAATGCAAAAATAGACTATTTCTTAAATAGGGGAATGTGCCCTTCTCATTTATAAGAGCATGTATATACAGTATCCAAATGCATACATGCTTGAAGGTCATTTTATACAGATATGACTTGTAAAAATTGGCATTTGCTGTTGCATACCATTCACTCGCAGGCACACTTGCCTCTGGTACAACATGCACTTCCAAAACACAAACTGCATCATGCATGACTAGTAAATACAGGACTGAAAAACTTGTGTTGGTTTATGCCCAACTTCATCCCCAACATACTTTTATTTAATGGGACGAGGTAGCAACTGAACAAGGCAATATGACGAACATGACAAAAACATCTTCCGACTGAGCCCTCACCACACAAAACTGGCACAACTTTTGTGGTGACGGTTTTTCTTAATTTTAAGGCATTTTTACAAAAATCTTCTGCACTTCAATACATACGTGTGTGATTGCACAAGGTTATAAGAAGAACATGTGTAAAAAGTATGCTGATCATAAAATTTCAGGTAGCAAACAGAAAAGCTTTAACGCTTCTGAAAAAATTTTTTTAACATTTTAACATACTGAAAGGATGTGGCGTCATTTGTAAAAAGACGTATAAAGTTAAACTATGTACAGACAATGCAGAAGCAACGAGGAAGTGATTTGTGACTGAGAACAGTAAGGCTTTGATTAGGTACCCAGGTTTGGAGAGATCTGCCTCAACTTCATTTTATCATGGCCTGTTAAAAGACCTTTAACCACCTAACTGTCCTGGAAATATTAACACACACACACGCAAATTTTCTGTTTACGTCTTCCATCCACCGTCACATTTTCTACATAGAACACGAGGAACAGCATAAGGAAAGCTATGCTGAAATTCAGCTGCTCCTTTGACGGTACAGAGTAACTTACTGTTAGGATCGATCCGGTAGGTGTCAGGGTTGATGAGGTCTATGGTAACTCCCAGATCTGGCTCTGTGAGCAAGTCATGTTTATGTTGCTTTTCCAGCGAAGTAGCTTTATACTGCACAAACCTACCACAATCAAAAAAATAACAGTTTAGTCACTACAGAATTCAGTCCAGATCTCCCTTCACAAAACATTCTGGTAATTTTTAATTTCAGTGTTTAAAATTCAGGATTTTTTAATATTTGCTCCAAAACCAAAATGCACTAGTCAGTTTCATTAAATATAACTCTTAACTTAATAGTTGTTTAGTTAGTATGCAAGTACACATAAGGTCACTGGATTAAACCATTATGCATTTCATTTTGTGCAATTATTTTCACTGTGTGAACATCTACAGTTTACCCAAAACTGTAAATTTTTCAATTTCTATATCACTTCCTTTGCAGAAACTGTTAAATGCCATTTCTCAGGCATTCAAGTTCAAGTCAAGACCAAGTCCAAAAAGAGGCAGCTGAAGACCAAGTCCCAACCCATGCAAATTTGTAACAAGTGCAGGACCACTCCGAGATGTCCTCAAGAGTGGACTAGAGTCCAAGTTTGGTCCTGATCACCCAAACTCTAACTATTTACACTACAGTAAAGTTGGCTACTCAACACCAGAGTTGCTGAATTGAAATAATAAATAAACAATAATAATATTATTTATTTATTATTATTATTATTATTATTATTATTATTATTATTATTATTATTATTATTATTATATGTGAGAGGATGCAATGAAGATCACAAAAAATCCCTTTTGTTTTTAGCTAAAACAAAAGGGGGGGAGGGGTGCAACAAATTTCATCACTATGAGGTGATTGTTTCACTGCTTGTATCTGGGAACCTGAAGCAGAAATGTCTTCACAACAGCACTTACACACTCCTTAAAAAACTAATGCACTGAGCTGCATTTTACCACAAAAATGAATAAATGTTAAAAATATTACCTATGTTGGTCAAAGGGATATGTGATGAATTTTGGGTCAAATGGAATATCTGGTAGACTATTGCAGTACTTCACACGGCACACCACTCCAGACCTGGTCAGTTGTGGAAAGATAGACCGAAACATGAGGAAAATTTACAATGCATCAACAGTGCAATTTTCACAAAGGGAAAACAACTCTCTCTCAAAACATCAAAAGCTTACTATTCACTGCAAATATAAACAGTTGCACACAGAATAACATTTTGGAACTTTGGTTCCTTGTCTATGGACTTGGATCCAAGGTATTTCTTCTATCATTTTAGACATATTCACACAATGTTTTGCCAATTTTTTTAAAATCATATTTGACTTTTATTTTACGCATACTCTTGTCACTAATGCACAGTGCTGCCTTGTCTCTCTGAGCTCTGCACATTTGAAATTTTGGTTACAGACTTAATGTCAGGCACACAGTGGCGTGGTGGTTAGCACTTTCGCCTCGCACCTCCAGGCCTGGGGTTTGACTCCTGCCTTGGGTCTGTGTGCGTGGAGTTTGCATGTTCTCCCTGTGTTTGGTGGGTTTTCTCTGGTTTCCTCCCCCAGTCCTTGCAGGTTAGGTTGATTAGTTTGTCCAAATTTTGTGTGCGTGCACCCTGCAATGGGTTGGCACCCAGCCCTGGGTGTCCCCTGCCCTGCGCCCTATATGTTCTGGGATGGGCTCCAGGTTTCCCCGTGACCCTCACCAGGAGTAAGCGGTATAGAAGGTGACTGACTGACTCAATGTCAGCTAATGTAGTAGTTTTTGAATCAGGGCATGTGTACAAAATTTGCAAAAAATCTGGACAAATATTTCAGTAACAACAATTATATATTCTTTTTAATTCATAAAGGATCTGACAATTGGCAGTATTAAGGGGCACACATTACCTACTCAGTGCATAGATATTCTTCATTATAACCATTTTACAATCCCAAACAAATTGAAATACAATCTACAAGACATTTGGGTTTAGGCCACGATATCCTTACAGTCAATTTAGTCTCCTTTTATCTACTTTGCCAGACCTGTAATCTGGACGCAAGCATATAGTAAACAAAGCTATTTCCTTACATATGCAGAAGCTAAACTTGATAATTAATGTATGGAATGCATGAGAAACAAGTTCTATACACTGATTGTGAGAATATGGTTATAATATAATCTATTTGAGTGCATTTCCATAAGTACATGCAATGCTGTATTTGTAAACTATTCAAACATGTAACTGAAGCATTTGAAAAGGACTCACCTTTCTGGAAGCGCTCTATGTGAACTACTCCTACAAAAATAAAAACCAAACGACAGAATGATTAATATATAAAATGCCTGCTAGACCTGTGAGACACTATTGCCAAAGTTAATTTCAGCCTTTAACATCGTTAACATAAAATTTGTTACAACTGAACAGCAATGCTAAAAGTCTCTCAAGTCTTTAAAGTAAATACTGAGACATCAACACTACTGTATTTTGGAATTTCAAATCTTGACAATGTTACCTTTTGCATTTTAAAAACTAAGTGCACCAGTCAATAAAACACATAGGTTTAGAACAACATCTGTCTTCTACAATCAAGCGTAATGATGATGATGAAGAAGATGAAGAAAATAAATATTGGTCATATGCTAGCCCATAGCTTAGCTACCTAAACCTTCTAACAACAACTCGAAATGACCTACCTATGTCCATCTTCTCGTTGTGCCTGAGTTTGGATAGTAGGAGCCATTTTCAGTATAAAGGCGCACGAATTAAACGTATGTTGGATACTTTCGAAAACAAGACAACGACATGTAACAGAGTACCACCGAAAGCTTAAACTTGGCCGAGCCTCTCTAGCTCGGCTTCCTCTATGAGGTCAGAGGACTTCTGCTGCAGGGGTGGCCGAGACGAATGCCTGAATAAAATTAGTTCAACCAATAATACCTCTTAAATATTCTTATTTGTTGGGGGAAAACTCCTTTAGCCATATTAATGTTGTTTGAGTTGTGCATGAAATAGTAAAGTACAGCAACATATCGTTATATAAATCCATAATATACAGCATTTTTTAAACAAGACTTGCCAAAATCATGCCCCATGAATAATTTAACTGTCACAAATTTATGAAAACAAATTAATTAATCGGGAAGTAGCTTAAATAAAAAAGAAAAGAAAAGAAAACTGACTTAATAACCGCATTAGGAATCACAAATACAAATTACAAGTGCTGTATGGATAAGTAAAGGCAAATCAAAGTCAGCCGCAGCTATAAATTCTGCCGGATATGACTCGCTCACGAACAGGTTTGAGCGTTTTTACCGCGCAGTATGGCAGCGTGTGTAATGTCTATATTTATTTTCGCGTCTAGTTGCGTGATGAGAAAATATGAAGAGTGTATTGAGCATGCATATTTTCCCGGGTTCATTCCATACACGGCATAGTTTTTGCATTATATTTTATGTCATTTTAATGTTTCGTTTGGGAGGGTGGGGTGCTCTCATTTATTAATTATTGATAATTTTGATAATTTTTCACTAATGGCTTTAGGGTGCATTGTCACTGCATTCTTCGTTTTAATTCATTTTTTAATTTAATTTTGAAGCAGAGGTCTAGAGAGTAACAGTATAGACAGGTAGATGTGTAAATAGCAGTAATTATAATTTATCTAATAAAAGTACCAGTTAGTCACCAATTAACATGTCAGTATATTCATCCATATAGCACATAACACTATGTAAACATTAAACTGTATATGGCCAGTATGCTGTGTAATATAATTTATGGAAGTGTCCCGGTTCAAATCCCAGCACAGACAGGTGTGTCCTTGAGCAAAACACTCAGTGCTAGCTCTCTGGGCGCTGCATGTGGCTGGCAGCCCACTGCTCCCCCCAGGGGATGTGTTAAATGCAGAGAAGCAATTTCCCTCTGGGATTAATAAAGTACAATAAATCTAAATCTATAAAAGAAAATGTTGCCTATACATTCATGATAATCCTGTAAAGATTGTGAGTGGTTGAGATCCACTCACAGAGAGTAAGCATTATAAATACCCCAGTACCACCGTCCCTACTCCAGACAAGAGACATCTGGCCACAGGGACACGCTCATAACTGTGACACACTATAGTCGTAAGTCACACATCACATGGTCAAGGCTCCACTCATGATCAAGAGGATGTTTTGCTCCAAGTTTTATTTACCACCAAATGAAATATTAATGGTAAAAATGAAATACATATTTAATAGATAACTGATCATTAATAATAAGGTAATAAACAGTAATTCATTTTTTATGATTATCACTAAATCAGGAAATCAGCGTTAAATAATAAATACAGTATATTTATTTATTTATGTAATTTATATAGATTATAAATATATTTAAAGTTAAGGTGTGTATTTTGTTCTATATAAATATATATAGAACAAAATACATATCAACCAAATAAATTATATCATTCTATTCAGGCAGATTTTACTAACAAAAAGCCTGTTTAGAATGTACATCTTGAGTCTGCTCCACAATGGGGTGCACAGCTATTACATGTAGAAGGTTTTCAAAACCCTTTAGAGGCAAACCATGCAAGTCCGTGGTCCAAAAGTTCAACTCAGGGCTTACTTTCCCCATGACATCAAGTTCATTTTCAAGGGGGGCTGTTCCAGCCTCTGTGTCATAGTTGGCCATTTCTGTATGCCATTGCTAGGACTTTTATATACTCTATCCCACATCATTACCTCAGATGTTTTAAAAGATGGCTGCATAGTTATAATGCACGTGTTGTTAACATCTGGCTTTTTTGAGACAATTTTCCATAATGCATATTAACTAAAGAAGTTATTAATAATTATATAAAAACTCTACTTAAAACTATATCAGACGTATGGTCTTGATGGAAGCCAGACTGAAATTTATGTGGTGTGTATGACTGAAGTTGTGTTGCAGCTTTTCTTTGTCTAGAATTTTAGAGAGAAATTTGAAATGAGTGTATAACTGTTATGTATCTGAGAGAAATCAAACTTTGGTTTCTTATGGAGCCGCCTAAGAACCATCCATCCATTATGTAACTGCTCCAGGGTTGCAGGTGATTGGGAGAACTGCAAACTCTACACATACAGTACCAAGAGCCATAAATAACACCCACAACCCTGAAGGTGTGAAGCAGCATTACTGCCGCTGACCCCTTGTGCCAACCCTGGCCTTATAACCTCTTCTTTAACTTGGTCAGGTACAACACCTGAAGTCAGGAATGTTTTCCTCAATTCATTCAAATGTTGTTACCTCTGAAGTACACAATTTCTGTCATCACCACTTGAACTGTTCAGTTTTTTGCCTTGCATTATGCAAGTTGAATCACGACGATGTAGACGTCCGAGCATTTCTATGGTGCCCCCTACAGCAAAGCGATCGGAACTGCATCGTGGGACCCCACCTAAAAAGTGTGTGACGAAACATGAATAAGGCTACAAGTATTCGTTAGCACAACTGTTTTAATTTGGCCTAATTCTGTTACTTGATTTGCCTTGAGCTGTAGATATCAGGACTCGGAGCAGGCAGAGCTGTGTTTGACCTGCGGACCGTACCCGGTGTGTTATACAGGGCACAGTTAGGGTAACGTGTGTAAGCAGGCCTCTGATCGGGGCAGCGAGGTACATCCCAGGTAAGACGGTGAACTCGGGGCGGACTGCTGTACATCTTAGGGACGTATCAGAATAATTAGCCGATGATCGTAATGTCGTTAATCAGAGAAGTTGTAACACAGCCAGATGCAGGATGGCGTGTTTTCCGTAATAATGTGGCGTGTGTGTGTATGTAGCGGAAGCGCAGTCACCCAGTCAGGCAGAAGTAACACATGCTTAATTTAGTTTATACTGATGCTAAAGTTAAATCCACTGTTCTGGTACATTAGCTCAGTTAACACGCATGGTCCCGAGGTTATGCTGTGCGTTAGTTGTGTTTCTGTACACGTTTATTCATTTTTTATACCCCACGGTATATAGCTGGTAAAATAATTATCATTTCCGTTCGGAATGTAAACAAAAACATAATTCTTGGTAAGAAAACCGCAAGCATTAAATCTTGTACAAGATTAATATTGTATCCATCAGATAAATGCAACGTGTTGTTTAAAGATGAGGAACTAGACTGGTTGCTAAATAAAACTTAAGTATGTAAATAATAACTGGCTAACTTTATTGACTACGTTTGCCACTCGGGGTTTACTACATATTTGTGACAAAGAAAAGTGTTTTTAAATACTGTTTTAAAGTGTTTTCTGTAAAGGTATGTCATTACAACACAAATTAATGCAGGAGGGTGAAGTTAGCAGCAGAAGTGGTGTAAGAGTGGCAGGATATGTTAAAGTTGTGTTGTACGTTGTGTGTGTAACAGTTATCAGAGTGTTAATATTTCCCTGCAGTACTGTGTGCAGAACTACTCAGCCCAACTCATGGACAATTAGGTTTGATAGAGGTGACTATTGTATGGTTCACACAGACCTACACATCAGTATTTATTCTTCATTGATCTCATAGGAAACAAACTACTTGCATGTAAACTTTGAAACAAGTTTTTGGCCTATGTCATTGCACAAAGGCAACTGTTCATTTGTGTTGCAGTATATTACACTTTTATTTATTATGGTTGAATATAGAACATATATTACAAATTTTTTTAAAATATATTGTTGTTTCCCCCACTCTTTAAAAGCCTCAGCCAGATCCTCTGTGTTGTGTAACTATAGACTGGATTCACACTTACCTTTTTTTATCCAAGATCCTTGAGAAAATAGGTCATTAGTTGGTTAAAAAGTAATTTTTGAAAAATTCCAATCTGGTTTCCGCTCTAGTCACAGCACTGACTCAGCACTCCTAAGATTATTTAATATGGCACTTTCTGTTGATGCCAAAACAGCTGTTACACTGGTGCTCCTGCATCTCACCACAGCCTTCGATACAGTCAATCACTTAACTCTGATCTTACATCTGAATCCAGCTGCAGGGATCCAGGGCACTGTCCTTATGTGCTTTCAGTCTTATTTGTCTAATATTTCTTTTTCGTTGTTGGCTGGAAATGTTCCCTCTTCTCGTGCTTCTAGTGCAGCTCTGTCTTGTGGGGTACTGCAGGGCTGTATCTCAGCCACTTTTCTTTTGTCAATTCATGTGTTACCCCTGGGTTCAATAATTCAGAAGTATACTTTGTCTTTATATTTTTATACAGCCAAGTTAGAATTTTATCTCTCATTGAGTCAAGACAAAGATGATCTGTTACAATCACTACTGGATTGTTTATGTGATCTCAGATAGTTCTTGTCTCAATTTTCTGTCTCAATAATAGTATAACTGAGTTTATTGTCTTTGGAGATTTAGGACTATGTTATAATCTGACAGACATCTAAGGGCTTCACTTATTCTGTCGTATAATGCCATGAAAAACCTACCCGCTATCGTTGAGACCGGCCTAAAGTTTGGTAGATTAATTCCGTTGTTAAGTCTAACTTTTTAGCTGTGTCTTTTGGCTAAGGGTAAGCCATTCTTATCATATGCTGATTTAGAAAAAGTCAGCCATGTTTTCATCAGTTCAGCTATTGTGATGCATTATATTTTGGGTCTTACTACCCATCTCCAGTTGGTTCAGAATGATGCTGCTTGTTTTTTAAATAATACTTCAAGATGTGTACATATTACTCCTGTATTCCTTACATTAGCATCCTATTTGATTCAGAATTGACTTTAAGTTCTTATTTCTCTTTACGTCCGTTTATGGTATGGCACCAATTTCCCTCTTTGAGCTTCTGCATCCTCACATACAGAATAGATCACTCAGATATTCTGAGCAGAAATTGCTGTCTATTCCCAGAACTAGATGTAAGTGTTGGGGTGACCGTTCCTTTTCGGCCGCGGCACCTAAACTATGGAACTCACCACATTCTGAAATTTGTGCCGTCTCAGACCCTGCTTTGGTTAAAGCAAAACTTAAGCCTTAATTTACCTTGGCTTTCAATACAAAGTAGAGGACTGTCTCACTGATCATTAGTATTTTGTCTTTAGAATTGTTGTGGCATTTGTCATTTGTTTTACTTGTTGCTCTATGTAAAGCACTTCAGTCCACCTTGATTGTTTTAAGTGCTATATAATTAGCCTTTGACTTTACGTAACTAAATGTATTATAAGAGATATCTGCGAAATGCCTGGGGGTAATAAAGATGTTCGTGAGTTAATAATGTAATAAGCTATAGTGTAGCATCAGGTGTTTCTGGTTTCCACTCCACAATAATGGCGCTTGATAACAAACCTTGCATGGCTGTATGCTTGATTTATTCACCCTTTGTGAGTAGGTGTGGTAGATGCATCCAATCTAATTAGACTGGCTGTCCACATATGTTTGCCCACTTTGTATAGGAGTTTATTTTTTCCCCACATTTACTGTCTTGGTATATTTTTTGAATATAACATTAATCATCAGTGGCAATGTGAAATTGCTTATGGATAAGTATAATTTTAAATAGTTTTTTTAGCACTGTAAACAACATTGCTATGTTTGTAATCAAGTGTACATTTAATGACTCTGTAAATGGAAACTTTTAAATTGCCTTGGGCACAGGTGTTAGCCACCGAAATTAACTGCTCAAATCAGAGATAAACTGGACAAAATGTTACAAGAGAGTAATTTTTATGACTGAAAAGAAGTTGATGCAATTTCTGCAGCAGGTAAATGAGTAAACCCTTTCTGGATAGGATTTTTCAGTTTAAAGTGGGTTGACCAGAGTAGCAAAATGCATGAGATCAGAGAACAATTCTAAATTTTTTTTTTTTTGTTGTTGAATGTATTAGATGCTCATAGTCTTTTTATTTGGGATGGTGTCTAAATATTGTGTCTTTCTCTTCCCCTGTTGTCTGCAGAGTTGTTCAACACTCTCTTTCTCAGTCCAGCCTCAGGATGGTGTGTGAGCTCTTTCTGCTATCTTCAGTATGGTTCCTCTTTGTCATTTTCTGGATGGAGACCATAAGTGTGTGGCTGTTCCTTTGCAACTTTTACCAGGATCGGACCTTCTACCCTTGGGGAGATGGGTAAGAACACATAATAGTGATCAATATAAATCTGAAGGCTGTGTCATTAGGAAATTTAACTCTGTTTCATATATATGTGTGCATGCGTGTGTGTGAAAATAAGGCAAAATTGTAGAAATTACAATATTTCTCCTAATTAACGCTCCTGCTCTAATAGACGCGCCCCCACCCAATAATACAGTATGAGACCCAATAAAGTGCACCCCTTCTACATGATTAAAGCGGTGACATAGAAACGTGGTCAATGTGTAGAAGTGTGAATTTGTGGAGAATGAATGTGTAAATGCAGTGAATTATATGCATTTTCTACAAGTATAGATTATTTAATTAACATAAATGTGCTACATTATTTGGACAAAATCCACTTCTGAAACCCAAATTGATTTGCTGTGCATTGCACCGGCATCGCTTGTAAAACACAAGTTCTGATATTTTCAGTAGTTTTACAGCACATGTACCTTGAATTTTGTCCGACAGTGAAGTTAATCAAGTATAATAAGGTTTTCAAAATCTGTGCTGTTCTTTACTTAATAATGCACAATTCATTTGCACAACACATTTTGTGACCAATATGCCTACCACAAACTTTGATAATGACTGAATTTTATTTGTTTTTATAACTCGTACTTAATGGGAATTTAATTTTTAGATTTTTTTTTTTTTTTTTTTTTAAGAATGTGAAAGAACATTAGGCTTTTTAGTAACAATTTGTTGTTTTTAAAGGTTTTAAAAACTTAACAATTTGCACATTTTGGCCTCAAATAGATACACCCTGCATGCAACTTGATATTCCCCAACCAGGCACGTTAATTGGGAGAAATTCAATATGTCTGTTTACTCACACTGCTCTCACAAGACCCGACCATTTAAAGTGAAAAGTCTTTACCTTTACCTTTTGTTGGTTGCCTTAGGATGTTTAACAATATGCAAAACTTAAAATTAACCATAGAGACATTAAAAAGTGCTGAAGTTACAAATTTTTTTTTTTTCTTCCTGTGATTTTTCACTCTGAAGAGGGAACACGTTTGATGAACTGGTTTTTTGTTAGGAGCTGAAATTCAGCCTTCCAATGTCTCACCATGTTATTGCTCTTCATGCATATCCACCTAATAGGTGTTTGTGTAGAAATTATTGGAAAAGCAAAGTTTCTACCTTCACTTGCTGTAATTAAATGCACGTGTTGTGGATCTCAGAAGTCCAAACACCCTTTTGTGTGTCAGGCTTTTGTTGCTGCTTCCTTGGGGGGGAAAAAAACTGTGATATCAGATTTTATTTCAACACGATTTAAATTTGGTAACCTTCAAAGTCACATCATAAACACAATGCATTTTTGCAACAAATTGAAAAATTGTAAATATAAATCCGAAATACATTGGCTATGCTTGTATAGTTTTTGTATTAGAGGCTGTTCAGATTTTACGCTGTTGTAATCCTAATGTGTTTTTTTTTTTTTTTTTTTTTTTTTTTTTTTAAACGTGGTTTTTTATTTAATTTTATATAAGAAATTTGTTTTGAGGTGAAAAATT
>JABJVR010046901.1:0-16515 GCA_025773905.1 Chitala chitala
ATTTTCAGTTCAGTTAGAACCAAATATTTGTATTGATGATTGTAATTTGATTATTTTATATGATTATTTGTGTTTTTGAAATGTTTTTGGTTGATGTTTTCTCTCCTTTACAATATTCAATATTTAAAATGATGTCTTTTTTTATTCTGGCTACTTAAATTCATTTCGGGCTGCCGAAATCTGAAGAGTGCCTGCCCTAAGGGCTACCAGGGATTTTAAAAATTTGCAAACCCCGCACATCTTAAATAAAGTATCCGTATGGCCCACTGTAGCCTGTTAATTGTATTCAGTCAGATTTTCTTTCTCAATCTGTGTTGTGTGTGAGTGTGATGTAGACTCCTACCAGGATACAATTAATATAAAATAAATGAATTCAGATATATCTGTTTTATGTCCTGGTGGCACGGTGGCGTGGTGGTTAGCACTGTCGCCGCGCACCTCCTGGCCTGGGGTTCAATTCCCGCCTTGGGTTTGTGTGCGTGGAGTTTGCATGTTCTCCCTGTGTTTGGTGGGTTTTCTCCGGGTGCTCCGGTTTCCTCCCACAGTCCAAAGACATGCAGGTTAGGTTGATTGGTGTGTCCAAATTGCCCGTAGTGTGTGTGCCCTGTGGTGGGTTGGTGCCCTGCCCTGGGTGTCCCGTGCTCTGGGATGGGCTCCAGGTGTCCCCGCGACCCTCACCAGGAGTAATCGGTTAAGATAATGGATGGATGTTTTATGTCCCAAACTGACCTCTTAACAGAGTGTGGTAAAGCTGTGTTTTCCTTAAGGCTAACCTGTGGGTGTGTTGCACCTCGTGGTTCTGTGAAGTTGATGGTGGTATATTGGTGTCTGTCACGAGGCAGGTATATGCTGAGCACAGGTGAGGTTGGGTTGGGAAGAAAAGCAAATAATTCGTTGTGATGGTTTAGTCATACATCAGGTTACATTGTAATAATTACAGTCATCTGATTAAAATTGAGGCTTATTTGTGACATTAGTGTTAATCTAGTTTTAGTCGTTTCTCAGCATAATGGTCACTATGTAAAAAAAGGTGATGATAATAATTTGTCCTGAATAAGCAAAGGAGATCCAGTTAATCATCAGTTTATTCAGGTTATCATGTCCGAGGCAGTATGCCCTACAGTATGACAGTATGCCTGTCCAGTGTGCTGCCCAGGTAAAGGCACACCAAATCCACCGTACCCATAGCCTTCATGTCTGTTTATGGGTTCGTAATGCCTGTGTCACTAAATGAGTTACATTTAAGCCATGTTCTTTCTCAAGGCTGTGAGTACGAAGAGGAGGTCTATGAAAACGGCGATGTGTTTCTGTCCAAGAGCAACCCTTGTATGAATTGTTCATGCTCTGTAAGTACGTTCTCCCTTTGGTCTGCATCTTAGTCACACTGGTTCCTTGTTTGTAAATTCAGTTTTCTGTAGCACTTAGTGGCAGGGCTCTTCCTCCTTTTAAGCATGATGTTATTTATCCTCCATACGTTATCTGCTCCCTTAATTTTATGAATTTAACGTAGTCCTGTTTGTCACAGAATAACCTGGTGAGGTGTAGCCCAGTCCAGTGTTCCTCCCCAAAGTGTCCCAACCCTGTCCAGAGGCCAGGCCAGTGCTGTCCCACCTGCACAGGTACATTCTGCTTCTTCCTGGCTCCCAGAGGGTGAGGTTGCTGTGCTTGCTCCCTGTTATGCTTTAGACAGAACATTGCCTTAAACCTCAGACAAAACCTGTTTTCACACTTAAAGTGCATCCTCACATAGACACCTTTACAGTTCATTGGCAGCCTAGATATTGATGCAAAAAGCCACAGTAAATATTTGTTTGCAAGTCTAATGTGCTGTTTGTTTTTCTTCTGTCAAAACGCTTTGCAGCATGTGAGCTGGACGGCAAACCGCATGACAGTTCCTTCACGACCATCGATGGCTGTCAGGCGTGCACTTGCCGGGTTAGTGCATCCATTGTCCATTTACCTGACACTTACGCTCACTACGTTTGATTTGAGTTATTTTAAGACGTAGTGAAAAGAAGAGGGACGACGTTAGAGAGTACACTTTATTTAACATATGGTGACTTATTTTGTACACTATTTCTTGGTGGTATATGTCCTTATTGGACTCAGCTCTGAAAGCATGTTTCACATATGCCTGGAAAAATGGTTTCCATTTATTTTGTATCTCCATGGGGATTTTACTTGCAGTTGGGGTTGTATGTTTTGCAGATTACCCAGTGACCCTAAGCCTTTGGTCTCGTAGTCATTTCCAGAGATTATGTCAGTCAGCTGCAATCAATGTCCGGGTCCCTAATCATGTCTGCACATTACTTCCATCTGTGGCTTAGAATGGTACATGATAAGCATGTCTTTCTCACCCCCAGGGAGGAAAACTGTCCTGTGTGGATATACAGCAGTGCCCCCAAACCTGCAGCCATGGCTTCAGGCCTCCACTGACCCCCTGCTGTCCAGACTGCTCTCACTGCCTCTTCCATGGACAGACATTCCTTGATGGGTCGTCTTTTACTGAGGGGACAGACGCATGCCAGCGCTGCACTTGCATGGTGAGTATGGTCTCTTCAGAGAGCTGTTTCATGAACCACGGAGGAGTCCACCCGTCAAGGAGAAAGGAGCTTTGTCTGCATTGCCTGGTAGAGATGAGTCCACACACAAGAGGTAATGTGCAGCAGCAGTTTCTGGAGAGCAGAAGATATCATGGAAATCAGTAGTGATTTTTCTGTGGAAACATCATTAATGCTGTATTTTGTATTCAGGATACTCTCATCATATTCTAGATGTGCTGAACATGAGGAGAACATCATTCATATGTTTAGGACGCTTTTCTTATTGCTTGGATTTGAAAACAGTGCTCTGCTTGGGATGCATGTTCTTATGTAACGGAGTTTGTTATGGGAATAGCATTCATGCACTCACTTATTAAGTCCATCTCCTCAAAACCACTAGCCCCTTGGTCATCAGAGAAAACACAGGAATACCAAGCCATGGTGTCCCATCAAAGCAGCACTTTGTGTCACATGTGAAGGTGGAGAAGATGTAAAACCAAGGGAAGTCCCTGTTTCCTGTTTTCTGTCTGCACATAGGCGGGAAACGTGGTGTGCAGAAGTGTGATCTGTCCTATCCTGGAGTGCACAGCTGTGGAGAATGTTCAAGGAGAGTGCTGTCCCAGATGCAGAGGTGGGCCAGCGCACCTGTCCTCCAAAACCCTGTCACTTTGCTGCTCAAAGTGTGGTTTTAATAAGTGTTGCACTTGTAAACATTTTGTGGTGTGTCTCCAAAAGGGTGTATGGACAGCGGAGTGCATCGGGATTATGGTTCAAAGTGGCGGTCACGGGATAGACCTTGTAGCATCTGCACATGTTTGGTAAGTCAGTATCAAAGCTTGCTGTGAACACCATGCCTGAGGGAGAAGCCCCAACGATTGATGAGCTCCAGGGGGTGTGGTGGCAGCCCATGAAGTGACACTTTCTCAAAGGTTCTCTGACTTTCTGTCTTGCTCAGGACGGGCAAATTCAGTGTGAAGATGAACATTGTGATGTACCTTGTACGAGTCCTGCAAGACCAGTTCCAGGGTCCTGCTGTTCTGTCTGTGATGGTGAGTCTGTGGCCTCAGGTTCCATTGAAACCCAGTCAAACTAGTGCTTGTTCTAATTCCCCCAGTATGGGCAAAGAGGTCAACATGTTTATTTATATTAAAAAAGTAATTCTTTGTCAGGTTGCCATGTGAATGGCCTGGACTACCTGTCAGGAGATCGGGTGCCCAGTGAAGACAGGTGCCAAACATGCGTGTGTTTGGTAAGCCATGGAACGCCTCATTGTGTTTGCTTAGTATGTGTGTTGTATGTTTCCCCAAGCAGTATTACAGTGTTTGAGGTGTGAACTGGACATATTCAGTTGCTTGTGCATTTAAAAGATCTGATTTTTCTCTCTCCCTTCAGAAAGGAGACATTCAGTGTTCTCGGGTCCACTGTCCAGCCACACCCTGCAGGAACCCTGTGCACAGGCCAGGAGAATGTTGCCCACGGTACAACTGCCACCACAACCCTGTTACCCAAAATGCGTTGTAATGTTGTGGCCTTTCATCTGTTAACACGCAGTTTGTTCTCTGGTCAGAGGGGAGAGTGTGTGAGCCAGTTTTGAGCGTCTTGTCTAAAGAGGTGTTTTGCATCCCATGTGAGTGAAATAACAATAATGTAAGCTTAAGTAGCAATAGCTGTAATGAAAATGTTTTCAGGTTTCAGGTCTCATTTCATTGTCAGAAGGCCTATTTACAGCACAAAGACCTTCTGTTTCTCTTAGCACTGATTTTCACATTTCCAAAGTGTTTATAAAGCACAACATAGCCAGCATAAAGTCTGCTATAGCCATTATCACTGTGTGGATCAGTATTTCATACTACAGGTGTGATCAGTGTGAATGTGTGTTTGACACTACAGGTGTGATCAGTGTGAATGTGTGTGTTTGACACTACGGGTATGATTAGTGTGAATGTGTATCTAACACTAAAGACATAATCAGCATGGATAACTGTCTGATGTCTGATACTGATGACCTGAACAGTATGGATGTGTCTGACACTCCAGGTGTGAGGGGTGTGAATATGACTCTCAGATCTATGCTGACGGACAGTCCTTTAGCCTAGCCCTGGACCCCTGTGTCTCTTGTCATTGCTCGGTGAGTTTTTAAGACCATTTATTTAGTTCAAAGATTATTAACCAGCGTTTATGTTTTGAGGGTCTTCTAACATGTAGCAAAAGTGCTTTGTCAGCATAAAACGTTGTGAGAGTCTTGGATACTCAGTGTGGCCATACAGTTTTCTTCCAGTCGCTCGTGTCTCACCTCAGTTTGCATGATGACGTGAGGTGAAACTGTCACACAGTAAGGTCAGTGATCTATAGCACTGCCTTTTTGTTTTAGATAAGCTTGGCTGTTTGATGCGGGAAAAGCTTGCATCATGTCTTGTGCTTCATATGATACATGTGGCACACACACTCTTGTTTGGGCGTCTCTTCGTCTGTGACACAGGCAGGACTTGTCTCCTGTGAGCGCCTGGAGCCCAGATGTCCCCCCCTCCGCTGCAGCCACCCTGCCAGGACGCAGGGCCAGTGCTGCCCCACCTGTGACAGTGAGTCTGGGCATGTGTGTGATGCACTGCAGCTTTGTATGTAAAGTACTAGGAAATTCCACTACAAGAACACAACATTTTGAACACCCGTGGCTGCACACCACACCTCTGGCTGTAGACTTGCACCTGTAAACCTGTGCCTGTCCCCTCAATTATACTGCTGTACCCTTCTTACCTGGTATCTGTGTTTCTGCCTACTCAGTGTGTGAGTTTGAAAAAACAGTATACCCAGATGGGAAGGTGTTCCACCCCCCAGGGAGTGGCCCCTGCCTCCGTTGTATTTGCAAGGTGAGCGTCAGTTATGCACGGTAGACACGCAGGGACATACACACATTAACACAGACACATGAATTCATTAAGAAGGCTGTGCAATTCTGTTTTGTGTGTGTGGCTCTCTTCCAGGGGGGCGATGTCAGGTGTCACCAGGAGAAGTGCCCTCCAGTCTACTGCTCCAATCCTGTTATAGACCCCCAGGTGTGCTGCCCTGTGTGTAAAGGTACTGTACTTCAATTTTGTGTGCATTGCCACTGTACTGTGTTACAGTGCTGTCTGTAATGGCCCTGTACTGTGTTACAGTGCTGTCCGTAATGGCCCTGTACTGTTACAGTGCTGTCTGTTTGTAATGGCCCTGTACTGTGTTACAGTGCTGTCTATAATGGTCCTGTACTGTGTTACAGTGCTGTCTGTAATGGCCCTGTACTGTGTTACAGTGCTGTCTATAATGGTCCTGTACTGTGTTACAGTGCTGTCTGTCATGGCCCTGTACTGTGTTACAGTGCTGTCTGTTTGTAATGGCCCTGTACTGTGTTACAGTGCTGTCTGTTTGTAATGGCCCTGTACTGTGTTACAGTGCTGTCTATAATGGTCCTGTACTGTGTTATAGTGCTGTCTGTAATGGCCCTGTACTGTAATACTGTAATACAGTGCTAATGGCACTGTGGGTTACAGGTTCTATATATTATCTGAGGACCTGATTTATTGTGATGTGTAACGTTTGTATTTCACTAAGTTTTCTAGCAACCTCAGGAGAGTGACAGATTTTTTCTGCTTCACATTTGCTTATTCCCTCTTTCTCTCAAATGTTCTTTTAGTTTTCTTTGTCTTTCACCATCTTTCCCTGCCCCACTCTGATGAGCAGTACTGGACTAAGACAATACATTCTCGAATTCATGCTGCATGTGTCTGTCTTTCTCCCAGTGTGCATACTGGAAGGGGTGGAATTTGAGGAGGGGACAGAATGGGAGCCAGATTGGAGACCATGCAGTAGCTGCAGGTGCACCAATGGGGAGCCCGTGTGCCAGGTGTCCCAGTGTCCCCCCTTGTCTTGTCTGCACCCCAGCAAGCGCGAAGGTCAGCCAGTCACATCTGTCTTTGGCTGGGGATGGGTTTCCTATATCTGTCTGTCTGTCTCTCTCTCTTTCTCTCACACAGACACACACACACACAGGTTTGGGGCAGATGAGAGTCACCACCAGCGCCTCACCATGACACACACTGTCCATTACAGGTGACTGCTGTGCAGTGTGTGACCGCTGTTCCTACAACCAGCGTCTCTATGACAACAGACAGGAGTTCACCGATCCTGACAGCCCCTGCCAGAGATGCACCTGTCAGGTTAGAGTATGACTGTGTGCCGTCGTTGCCTGTCTGTCATCCTGAGTGTGATTACCCTCTTTCCCTTCTTGTGATGGGAATCGGTTTCTAATACACCTTTCTCAGGGCTGTGTGTCTGTACTCTCAAGATATGGTCATTTACAATTTAATCACCAATCCATCACTCCTGTTCCCCCCATCCAGGATGGTACAGTGCAGTGCACAGCAGTCCCGTGCCCACATGTCACCTGTCCTAGCCCCCTCATGTTGCCAGGAGACTGCTGTCCTAAGTGTCCAGGTAGGACACCTCACCTCTACCAATACTTAATTCGCCGATTTACCAGTGTGTCTAATGCCACTTGGGATATTGATATTATCATCTGAACAAAACACGAGACATTCCATAAGATACTCATTGGTTTGGTTTAACATTGAGAACCAATAAATAACTCGGGAACAGTTTATTTTTGTGTACCAGTACATTGTCTGTGAGTAGATGGTACCAGTAAATATGTGTATCTGTGGTAAGTCTGTGAATTTGAGCTTAAGTAGCTACACAATATTTTCCATGGAGTGTCAAGGTATAGATTTTTGTCAGTCTGTTTGAGCCTAAAAGGTAAATGTGCCCAAAGGACCCAGTGCCAATACCTACATTTACCCAAAGAGGGGGCCAAACACCAGGATACTAGCTCCAGTCTTGCCAACCCGATTGTAACTAGATCTAGCCTGCATAAATGACGTGTGTGTGTGTGTGTGTGTGTGTGTGTGCGTGCGTTTGTGAGCATTTTCCAATTTTGTGGGGGCACAGTTCTTAATGACCTATGAACTAAAGTTTTGGAAGCCCTTTAACATAAATTTAACTTGCCATTGATGTGTTTAGTAATAACGCAATTCTTGAACTTGTGTCAGAGGTCAGTCTCATCATGGAGGAGCGAGTATGTATGCCTTTGTGTGTGTATGTGTGTGTCACCATAGACTGCCACTTTGAGAACCGCGTGTTTGTGGATGGTGAAGAGTTCCCGAGCCCAGCGAACCCATGTCAGCAGTGCATGTGTCGTGCTGGCCAGGTCGACTGCTTTGACCACAGGTGTCCACGACCAGACTGCAGCTATCCACTTCCTGGCTCCTGCTGCCAGAACAACTGCAATGGTACCACAGATCCTGTCTGGAAGACCGACCAAAATCCCTGCAAAACTCTGACACCCACCCACCCACCCAACAGAGACACATTTCACCTATACTGCATACAAAGGGCTCCGTGTCTGGTTTATTTTTCTGATGATCTGAGTGATGAATTACCACTTGAAACAGAATACTGTTAAAAAGGACAGGCAGCTTGTGGCTTGAATCTTTTAAAAGCGATTTGCTGGCTGCTGCCACATCAAAGGCAACAGGTTCCCGTAGAACTCTGGTGTGAACAGCTGTGTCCTGCTGAATGAGTGTGCCTGTGAGCAGATCCCTTTGATCCTCTTTGTGGTCTCCAGGTTGTAGCTACACTGGGAAAGAGTATCCCAATGGAATGGAGTTCCCTCATCCCACTGACAAGTGCAGACTCTGCCACTGCATCGTGAGTTTCCCTCTGGGGAATTTATATGTCTTCCCAGTTCAAACATTGTTATGTGGTGGTTATGTTCAACTAAAGCTTTAAATATGGAACATGTGTAATAATCTCGTTGCATATTTTTTGCATGACCATTAAGGGAAATTGTTAGGGTTTGACTGTTTGGCCTGAATTGTTCTTATGCATCCTCACTGGAAACAGACACTCTGAGCTGCACTAGTGGCCATGCATTGTTTTCATTCTGCTTTCATTCTGCATTGTTTTAGTAAGGCAGGTTTTAATTCACTTCCTGATGGCTGACTCGCTCACTGTCCCGTCTATTTCATGGACACCATGTGTAAAGTAGAAAACTATGCACCTGGGAATCAGAAGTTTTCTTTGTCATCTGCTGGTACCCTGGGCTTTTTCGATTAGCACCGTTGAAGTGCTCTGTGATTAGATGTATAGACATTAATTGTGTGAAGGAGCGTGGTGTCAAACTTCACCCCAGTCCACTTGTCTGTCATAGCTTTCACCCAGACCTGATGACTTTCATGTATCTCTGCTGTAGAACGGTAATGTCCAGTGCCTGATGAAGAGATGCCCTCCACAGAAGTGCAGCAGCCCCTTGCTGACCCCGGGCGAATGCTGTCCCAAATGTCCAGGTGTGTGTCTGGGAATACAGGAGGTAAAGTCCTCCTCCACACCCCCCGTCAGACAGCTCATGGTGGAAGAGGATTTATTTTTATAACCACGCACGTAGCATCACAGAATCTATTTCATTTATATGGACAGGGTGAGACCATAGCCCTTAATGAGCCTGTAACAGATGCTCACTCCGTTTGTTTATAGCCTGTTATCTCTGGCTTTCATTCCCAGTCATAACACTGTTAGGCATGAAAACAGACTTCAGTGGTCAATCTTGTATGTCTGCCCTGTTCTGTCACTCTGTTCTGTTCTGTCTCTTTGTCCTGTTCTGTTTTGAATGTAAAAGCAGCCTTCAGCAGTTAATCCTGTTTAATGACTCTGAGTAAGGACAGAGCTGTCCTCGGATGCAGTGATAATGTTTACAAATGATGCTAAGTTTTACTATAAGAAGTGTGCAGACTGCAGAAAGCTTAGCAAGTTCTTTGTGTATCTTCTCAGGTGAAGGTGCTTTGCATCTCTTGCGTGTGTGAAAAGTCTGCCTTATTTATGGTGGCTGAATGTGCTAACCCAGTTGTCCTGTGTATTCTTTAGAGCCCCCTGCAGACTGCCTGCATGAAGGACAGTCGTACAGGCACTCACAGCGATTCTATGACCCCGCCGATGTGTGCCGCACATGTGTATGCATTAATGGTAGTGTGAGCTGCCAGCGTAAGCCCTGTGGCCCCGCCCACTGTACTCACCCCATCCTGCAGGACTGCTGCCGCACCTGTGACGGTATGAGGACATTCCAAATTGGGTCTCTGTTGCCTGAGTTGAGTTATGACATAAAGGCAATCTGAATTGATCCCCCCCTCACCTCATTCATTCCCCATCAGGTTGTTTTTACAGTGGGGTAGAGCACTCCAATGGGGAAGTGTTTCCTGACGTGTCAGACCCATGTCGGGAGTGTGTGTGTCGTGAAGGCAGCGTAACCTGCAACAAGCGTCACTGTCCTGCAGTGTCCTGTCCTTTTCCTGTGCAGGGCAGGTGCTGTCACACCTGTGAAGGTGAGGCCTCAATGTCACCACTTCCCATGAGTCCACAGTTGGAGTCAGCAACAGAAGCAAACAACATATCACGGCTTTGTCACACTTAAGGCATGAAGAAGTCTTGGTAGTGTTAAGAAGAGAATTTCTTTGGTTGCATAACATTCGAGCATGGAAGTGCAATAGTAAACCACGTCAGTTTTGATTATTGAATTTACTGTACAGGAGAAGGAAAGCTAATTTGTTTAGCAGCTGGTGAATATGATTTACAGTACAGGGTTTGTGATTGGCACCTGTGGTCTCTCATACATTTTCTGCCTACCTTTACGTTTCCTTAGGATGTAGCTATATTGGAACTGAGTATCTGGATGGGCAAGAATTTCCAGACCCACGTGACGCATGCAGTCGCTGTGTGTGTATGAGTGGTCATGTGATCTGCAACCCCAAACCCTGCTACAGCGTAGGCTGTGCCAACCCAGTCACTCTGCCAGGGGCCTGCTGCCCCAGCTGCGATGGTATGCCCACCCACAGTATTTTCAAGCACTCACACTGAGCTCAGATCAGTTTGGTGTCTTCTTTCTGTCACTACTTAGAGCTCAAAAACAAATGCTTAAGGTGTTACCCAAAATCTAACTGGCAAAGATATAAAGGCCCGCTTCATCTTGTACTCCGTCAGGTTGCTTCTACAATGATATGACCATCGTTGATGGGCAGTCCTTTCCAGGTCCAAGTGACTCCTGCTTGGAGTGCACCTGCAGGGTGAACACTTTTACTCATCACAGAACACACTTAGTCATCACAAGGCAGTTTACTCATCACAGGACATGTTTAGTCATCGCAGGACACTTTTACCCATTACAGGACATGTTAAGCATGACAGGACACATTTAGTCATGACAGGACACTTTAAGCTCTTATTAATACATTTTTTTGACATGTCACCCTTTCAGATGCATGTCACTAAGGGCCTGTGTGCTGATTATTTTAAGGATCCCTTGTGCTGTGTCCCCTCAGGCTGGAACGGTGCAGTGCATGAACAGAGTGTGCCCTCCAGTGCAGTGCTCACACCCAATCCCTGGACCCTGTGGCTGCCCCATCTGCGATGGTATGATGGTTGGCTCATTTTAACAGTTTATGCACTGCCGCTGACTGTACTATTAATGGAGGTGTATTGTCCCCCCCCACTGTGTATTCTTTGTGCTGCAGGGTGCTTTTTCCAAGGCCACGCCCTTGTAGATGGAGAGGCTATCCCTGGGCGCCAAGGCGACTGTGAGGAGTGTAAATGCTCGGTCAGTCCTTTTCTTTGTCTCCCTTCTCTGTCTCTCCCACTGCTTATTTTTCTGGGTGTCGTGTGTGTGTGTGTGTGTGTGTGTGTGTGTGTGTGTGTGTGTGTGTGTGTCATTGCTTGTCTACTTCTTTATGTCTGTGTGTGTTCATGTACATGCCTGTCTGTTTTTGTTTATCTTTATTTATTTAAAATTTTTTTAGTACTTTATTAATCCCACAGGAGAATGACTTCTCTACATTAACCTATCAGTGGGGAGCAGTGGGCAGCCAGCTACACGAGGCGCACAGGGAGCTAGTGCTGTGTGTCTTGCTCAAACACACACCTGGCTGTGTCCTTGAGCAAAACCAAGACACTTCTGCATCCCAGCCTGATGTTCTACCCACTGAGCCACCAGGCCACTAACCAACCTATGCACATGTGTCTGTCTGTGTGCCCACTCCAGAAAGGAGAGGTGACCTGCAGCAGAAGGCACTGTGCCCGTGTGTCCTGCTCACACCCAGCCTTGGACCCCTGTTCCTGTCCCGTGTGTGACGGCTGTACCTATAACGGCAGGGACTGCACTAACGGCGAGCGGTTCCCTGACCCCAGAGACACATGTCACCTCTGTACATGTCTGGTGTGTCTCTCGCCTTTGCTTTCTGTTTTCTTTTTAGCAACACTGTAAAGTCACTTTTTCCATAAAAGCTGTTTTATGGGACGAAATTATGTCTGATTTACGTTAATTTTCATTTAGCTCTCCAGCCATTTGTTTCAGATGGGAACCTCTGTTAAAATGGGGTTAAAAATGGTCACTATTGTTTCCCTGACTGCACATGGAATGTTTTTTTTTTTTTTTTTGTGTAAAGAATGGTGTTGTTACCTGTGCGCCGTTAGCCTGTCCCCCCACCGCCTGTCAAAACCCAGTCACCCCACCTGGTGAATGCTGTCCACTGTGTACCGGGGCCTGCCACTACCTGGGGCAGGTATACGAAAGTGGGACGTCTTTTGATTCCCCCACGGACAGTTGTTCCAGGTGCATATGTCTGGTGAGTGTTGCTGGATTCACGTTTACAGTTTGTGACTATGAGCAAAGTCAGTCCTGTTAAATCAAGCAGGTCCTGGACTGTTGAACAGCTTGACAGAGGATGTTAAAGGACAGCATGAGATTTGACATATTTCAACACAGCAAACGATGTTCTACAACCTGGTTCACTCTAATGAACAGTGGTCCAGACAAAAAAGATTACCCAGAAGTCATCTCTGCGGTATTAATGAGATGCTTTTTAAAGTACAAATTTTACATTCTGAGGTGCTCAGGAGTAATTAGTGTGTGTTAGTTTGTGTTACCCATGGTTGCTTAATATTACATTTGCTTTATCTGTTTTGGCACTGATCTGTTTTCGGTGGGTCTCCTGTACCCCTTAGAATGAAAGTAAAAACTAAAGGAGTACAGTTGCTTCAGAATGCTGACTTTCTTTTGTGTGTGTGCACGTGTGCTTGCTTCTCTATGTCCTGCCGCACAGAACGAGGTGGTGACATGTAGTCGTAAGACCTGCCCACAGCAGTGTACCCACCCAGCGCCCTCCGCTGACTGCTGTCCGCCATGCCACTCCTGTGTGTACGAGGGCACCATCCACAGCCACCTGGAGACCTTTATCTCTCCCTCTAGCCCATGCCAGCGCTGCAGCTGTGTGCGGGGCAGTGTGACCTGCGTCCCTGTTGTGTGCTCCCCAGTGCTGTGCCTCCATCCTGTCATCACACCTGGCCAGTGCTGCCCAGTGTGCCAAGGTAATGCCCATACACAGCTGGCACTCAATACCCAAGTGACACTGATGAGGAGTCATGTACACATGGCTGCCTTAATCCCATTTATCTTATAAAGAATTGAGCAACCAGGAATCTTTCTTTTACATTCTTTTACATTTTTTTTATACTTCTGTTATACAAGTATTACAGTTATTTAAACTATCTTCTGAAGACCCTGTTATTAATGCAATATTACAGAGGTGTTTTTTACCATTTAAAAACTCTGACAGTGTTGCAGGGTAAAGTTGTAGGTCTAGTGATTTCGTAGTACTCAGTACTTTGTAAAGAACAGCAGCCTTTAATCATTCACCCTCTAGTCCATGCATGTATGTACTAACAGCTTCTCTTTATATGTTCGCAGGGTGTACCCACCAAGGGATAGAGTACGCAGAAGGTGCCCGCTGGGTGTCCACTGCAGACCTATGTCAGGAGTGTGCTTGTGCGGTAACGCAGATTCTCTCTCTATCTCATTCTGAATCTTACTTCTCTGACTAAAGCTTGCCAAAAAGGTCTGATGCTAACAGGACATTAAGAATTTGGCAGCCGTCTCCAATTCTTATAAAGTAAATTATCTCTGTGCCAACTGGGACGGTTAGTTCTGTGGGAATTCCATCTGTTTCAGACCCAAAGGGTTGTCTCACCATGGCTATATCTGCAGTGCTATGACTCAGAGCAATCCCCTGACAGCTTTCTGTGTTCAGGCTGGACAGGTCCACTGCGAAAACAGTCCGTGTCCCCAGCTGACCTGCATGCACCAGATGACGGATGAAAGCACCTGCTGTCCGCGTTGTCGAGGTATAGATTTGCAAACAATCAAAGTAATATACGTGTTCCACTGAGTGTGGCTAAACTGTTAGTGATGGCAGTTAGTGGTTAACTGTGGGGAAGAAAGGTGGCTTCAGATGCAGGTAGAGTGGACTATATGTGGACAATCCTATCTGTGAATAGCACATTACATCGTGGTTCAGGAGGAGTCAGGAGTGGAGTCGGTAAATACAGAATTTTGCTGAGGTTTCTTATTCAGGGATCAGTTTTAGACAGAGAGGAACTGAACCAGGGCTTACTAGCTTAACTCCAGTATCATTGTCCTGCAGGTACCTTTCTCTGAAGCTTAAGGACTTATACACTGTTGCAGAATATTTGAATGCACAATGAAGCTAATGATTATTAATGTTAACTTGAGAAAGTAACAGTACAGATTCTCTGTATGTGTTTGTAACTTTATTGAGGTAAAATTAAAATGTTCTGTCACCTCTTTCTGTTTTAGTCGTTCAGGTTGCAAGACTTTTATTTGCTATTTTAAACAAACTGGCAGAAAGTTTGTACTTGTAGTATTTTATCTTTCAACGATTGAGTGTGTGTGTGTTTTCATTATTGGTCAGGAAATATTTAGATGCCTTCATGATTGTACAATAGTAGAGCTTATTACGGTTACAGACTCAAGTATTCTCTTGTCATTGGCTACTTGTTTGATTGTCATTGTGCGTGTGCCTGTGTGTGTGTGTGTGTGTATGCATGCGTGTGTTCGTACGTGCCTGCGTGCGCGTGTGTGTGTGGTGTGCTGCCCCCCCCACCCAGGCTGTATTTATGATGGTCAACTGTACGATGAGGGCAAGACCTGGTTTGCCTCCAGCACTCCCTGCATGTCCTGCATATGTGTGGACGGGGTGACCACCTGCTCAGAGGTGCGCTGTGTGTCACCCTGCCTCAACCAGGTGCACGTCCCGGGCGAGTGCTGTCCCATGTGTGCAGGTGAGGTTTTACACATGACTCTCTGGACCTCATTCATCCTGTAGCAGTCAGGTGCTGTGTTTGTACTATGAGAATGGCTTTGTGTTTAGAGGGCAATATAACTGCAGTGCTTTTGTCTTATATCAAGAATAAAAATGATCTTTAGCTTATATAACAATGGTCTTTAATGTATATAACAGTGAACTGTAGCTGATGTAACAGTGCTTATTCATTTATATAACAGTGGTCTTTAAGTTGTATACCAGTAGTATGTAGCCGATGTAACAGTGGTCTATAGCTGGTGTAACACTGCCTGGTTATCTCTCTCCTGGCTCTGCCTTGGTTTCCCCCAGACTGTATCTACAACAATCATGTGTACAGTACAGGTGATAGCTTCCATCCCTCTGATGACCCCTGCCAGATTTGTACCTGCGAGGTGAGTGTATAAACTGAACTCCACTGTTGTTGACAAGGGGTGCTGTTACATATGACAGACTCCATGACAGAACTTTAATAATACGTCCACCCCTCATTAGATTGTAATGAGAGAAACTGTCCTGGGGTGCCAGTTAGTTCAGGTGAGGGTCAGCTGTTCCCCGACTCCCCCACCAACAGCGCCCCTGCTGCTGATATTCCTGGTGCTTTTTCTGTAAAATACCCATGTTCAGTTTGCATGAATTGTAATTTTTATTACTTAAACCAGCTGTAGCTAACTTGATTGTGTGCATGGGCACGTGTGCGTGTGTGTGTGTGTGTGTGTGTGTGCAGATCACACCTGACGGAAAACAACACCTGCGGTGTTACAGAAAACAGTGTCCCAGTCTGGTGGACTGTCCCAAGAGCAACATCCTGTTTTCTGGGCCAGACCAATGCTGCCCTGTGTGTGCACGTAGGTTTCCCTGCACGCTTACACACCCACACCTGCCTGTACATGGTATGGTCCCCTGGTTATAGAACCCTAACACTGCTGTGCATCTGTGACACAGATGAGATTGACTACAGCATTCAGCCAGATGCTTTATGACAGTGGTTCTCTGTCACTTTCTGTGACTCAAAACCTCTTTTTTCTGGTTATTCTTTAATAAAAAGGAACATATTTTCCATGAAATATGTTCCTTTTCATTATTTATTTACATTAAATTAAAGTGGATTTTTTAGAGCACAAATGATGAATGGATAAAGTTTGTTAATATGTAAATTACACTGTACAATATTTAATAAATTTATAACATTTCATTACTCTGTTGCAGAGCCACTGAGTAACTGCACAGAAACTATAATAGGCAGCGAGATTCACGCCACAGATGACCCCTGTTTCACCTGTCAGTGCAAGGTAAACAAGTGAGCGAATTTCTCCTTTTGTCTGACAGTGCAACATAATTTTTTTGATGGCAGTATTGCTGGTTCTCTTTTAATTAGAATAGTCCTGCCATTTTTACTTGTTACAGATGACAGTAGTGACGTTTCTGTTTCTCACGGCAGTACGTGCTATGCCCTTTTCCTTTTCCTGGTGACAGCTTCTGTTGTTTCTCGTTCTTGAAACCGTGCTGCTGTACATCATTCCTGTTTCTGACAACAGTACAGCTATCTGTTTCTGCTTTTGGTGAGAGTAATGCTGTCTGTTTCTGGTGAGAGTAATACTGTCTCTGTCTCAGTTTCTGGTGAGAGTAATACTGTCTCTGTCTCAGTTTCTGGTGAGAGTAATACTGTCTCTGTTTCTGGTGAGAGTAATACTGTCTCTGTCTCAGTTTCTGGTGAGAGTAATACTGTCTCTGTTTCTGGT
>JABJVR010046901.1:16615-29905 GCA_025773905.1 Chitala chitala
GTCTCTGTTTCTGGTGAGAGTAATACTGTCTCTGTCTCAGTTTCTGGTGAGAGTAATACTGTCTCTGTTTCTGGTGACAGTAATACTGTCTCTGTTTCTGGTGAGAGTAATACTGTCTCTGTTTCTGGTGAGAGTAATGCTGTCTTTGTTTCTTGTTTCTGGTGTCGGTACTGCCTTATCCGTTTTCTGTTTCTGACAACAGTACTGCCGTATCCATTTCCTATTTCTGACAGCAGTACCACCATATCTGTTTCCTGTTTCTGAAAACAGGATCTCACGTGGACCTGCATCCACCAAGGCTGCCTGCCTCTGAGTTGCCCCATGTCTGAACACTTCATTCCAGAGGATTCTTGCTGCCCTATCTGTGAGGGTATGGAACTCACCTAGAAACTGAAGGAACTCTGGACCTATCACAGCTGTTTAAAATATCAGTTTACTACCAAAGCTCTTTCACTTTATCCACACAGTGTGGGTGCAGATTCAGAGAACATTGTGATAAACTGACCTTATCAGTCTGAGTTAACTAAAACACTGAAACAGGGCCAGGTCTTTAGAGCATGGAACAAAGCATGCCTTGTTTGCACATGAAGCCAGTTTGTTAGTTATACCCAGACATGACCTGCTACGGTAATGTTGGGATTGTCTTACAGAGTGTGTGATTGAAGCTGAAAACCGACGTGTACCAAACGGGGAGAGCTGGACAGACAGAGAGGATGAGTGTGTGACCTGCACCTGTAATGTAAGTGCCCATCAGAAATGGGACCGACACGGCCGAGTGTCGCTCAATGTCTCTGCTTGTCAGGAGTATTTGAGCGAAACAGTAAGGTTCACTCACATCTTCTACATAAAGCAGAGTCAGTATGGCTGCTTGGGTTCTTGTCTGGCTACAGTGTCTCTGCTGCTTCCACTGTTTGTGAGTCATGTGACAGACGTGTACTTTCAGCTGGGCTACATCGAGTGCAACATCGAAGAGTGCGCCCAGGTGATCTGTCGAGATGGCCTGGTGAAGGTCAAATCATCCGGGAAATGCTGCTATGAATGTCAAGGTAACCATGTGAAAGTGAGCATGCCAGCCTGTACTGTACTGTAATTAGCACATTGGGAGTTACAAAGAAACGGCTTTTACAACATTGTTTTGTTCTTCATTTGTTTTCTGCACTTGCCCAGAGAGTGTAGACCGATGCCTTGATGTAATGACCACTGCTGGATGCTGTGTGTTTAGCTCTGCTGTATAATCTTGCTGTGTTAACAAAAGTAAAAATTTATTGTGTGTGTATGTGTGTGTGTCTGTGTGTTTTTGTGTAATTTCAGATCCCAGTGTATCCTGTGTGTACCAGGGCACCACATACCTGTCCAATGAGCACTGGCAGGTGGATGAGTGCACCAGCTGCACCTGCGTATCAGGGGAGGTGCACTGTCAGACAGATCGCTGCCCACGCACACCCTGTGCCTCAGTACGTCTTGTTACTCATTTGCGCCATGGGTATTGTGGGAGAAGAATGTCTGGCTTCAAACGCACTAGGCTGTCTTTAATGTTAGCTAAAATGAAGGTTAAAAGATGGAGTTGATCTTCCTGCCAGCTTGCTTAGATAATGTAATTCTGCTGATCAAACTACAGCTTCAGACCATGCTCTGAATTTACTGCTGAGATTTTTTTTATACCAGGAAAAGAGGAAAGCATGTAAATGGCTACTGTAAAATGTGAAAATGAGGTATTCAGATCAGAGCAAAGTTTTGTATACTTTGCTTTTATTCAAACTCAGGTTTGTAGTCTAGTTAGAGGTTTATTATTTAATCAGCAAATGTACCAATGCAGCCTCCCTCACACCTACCCTTCATACAAGGCTCAGCTGCATCCTCCCTCACACTTACCACTCACACAAGGTCCAATCACATCCTCCCTCATGCATACTGCTAACACAAGGCTCAAATGCATCCTCCCTCACACCTGCCAGCGAAACAGAGCCAATTCATGTCCTTTCCCAGAAGGGCTTGTTGGTTCCGATCCGCTTACGAACTCTCACACGTTGTCTTCCCTGTTATCATTCTGAGAAGGACGAGACACCGGCCCTGATTCCAGGAATGTGCTGCCCCCATTGCATCCCACGCCCGGCCACCTGTGTGGCCTTTGGAGATCCCCACTACCGCACTTTTGATGGGAAGATGATTCACTTTCAGGGAGCCTGCACCTACGTTTTGGCACAGGACTGTGAGGGGGGTGATTTCAGGTGAACCTCGCATGACCTTCTGCCTGGTTAATCTCCTGAACAGTATACAGCTACTGCATTGAATAAATTGAACAGGTGTGTGAAATGTACACCTTCTCAGTAAGATATCTCAAGCGTTTTGTGGTCTGCAGCATACATGTCACCAATGATGATCGTGGGCGCAAAGGTGTTACTTGGACCAAAGAGGTCACAGTTTTCATCGGTGATGTTGTGGTCCAGCTTCTGCAAAACTGGGTTGTCATGGTAATGTATACAATTTTTCTGTGGTATTTGTTTTTCATTAGCATCTACACTTTGCTGTTTATCCACCATGTATTTTTTTTGTTTCCCAATAGGTTGATTACCAAACTGTGACATTGCCCTTCTTGAAGGAGCCTTACATCTATGTAGAGCGTAAGACAAACACAATTCTACTGAACACCAACATTGGACTGAAGGTATCCCTGCCTAAGCAGACCCTCCACCTCCATTATATATAATCACAGCATCTTTGGTTGTTTGTGTAATTGTACCGTTAAGCCAGTTTGGATTGTTGGCTAACAATTAATTATTCATAATGTTATTTAAGTACGTTGGAGGCAGATTGCCTTGTTCTTTAAGAAATGGCCTTAGTTGTTTAGTTTTGCAGATTTGTAGTTTTGCATGAAGGTTAAAAGGCAAAAGGAGACGACTGAGCTCTCTTGGGTCATTTTACTCTAATGATATTTAGAAAAGGAGGAGCAGGGGTCCTACAAGCCAGACCAGGTAGAGACAGCTTTGTGTGATCCAGCTGCAGGCTTTCAGTGAAAATGGAAAACTAACAAATTATATTTTCCATCCACATGGACCTCCTGGTCTAGCTAAACTTAGTGGCCTGGATTCCCAGTACCTATCCCAGTGTTCAAGGAGTTGTCTCTGGTGTATTCAGTCATCCTGGAGTATGTCTCTGAGTACAGTGGCACAGCATGGCACTTGTCACAGGTGCTGTGGAACGGACGTTCACACCTCGAGGTCAGCGTCCCGGGCACCTACAAGCACCACACATGCGGCTTGTGTGGCAACTTCAACAACTTCCCACAGGACGACATGAGGCTTCGCACTGGGGAGGTGGTACAGAGTGAAGCTGCTTTTGGAAACAACTGGAAGGTGGGAGGGCCTGCCATTGTTTAGCAAACTTTTGAAACATCGAATGTTTTAAAGTTGTACCCCTGCCTTGGTTGTACTTTTTTTTTATTTAAGTATTAGCATTCCAATTTTCCAAATTCTGTCCCTTCAGGTGCATAGTGAGAACAATAGTAGTTCTCAGTGCCGTGACGGTGAAGACCTTGACCCCTGTAAGGAGGCGGGCTACTCCGCCCGCAAAATGGCCAACAGCCGCTGCAATGTCCTCAAGTCAGATGTGTTTGAAAGGTGCCACCGGGTGGTGCCCCCGGAGATGTTCTTCGCCTCTTGCGTCTATGACCTGTGTGCCTGCGGCTCCAATGTGGACGAATGTCTGTGCGATGCCTTGGAGGCGTACGCGTCGGAGTGCAGGGAGGCTGGGGTCACACTGCGCTGGAGGTCACCGGCCCTCTGTGGTATGTTCACAGCCCGACCTGCCGAATCTGCCCCGATAACAAATGAGAATGATGCTGAGGAAGGCTGAGAAGCTCTGTTCTCTGCCAGCCCCTCCCTGAAAATGAAGGATCGTGAAGAACTTACGTCTTTGCCTCCCGAATGCCACTACAATACATAGTGATTATATGAAGTCTGGTTTCTGTAGCAAAACATTTAAAAAGTTGTGGTTTGTGGGACTACTGAGTCAGACCACCAGACACTGGAGGAAAATTACACTTAGATGCTGGCTGAATTAAATACTGGCTAGAATCATTTTGGGGATAGATATAGTCATTCGTACTCACTGTGCGTGTATTACCTCATTACCATATGTTACGGGCGTGACTTGGACTCGAACTTGCAACCTTGCAGCTTGCACAGAGTTATTAGACAAGATGATTAGCCTGCGGAGCTAAAGACCTGTAGCGTGCCTGGGGGACTAATGGCGCTCTTGTCCTGACTTACCACAGGATTCACACTGTAACACTTTCACATCTGTTACACATACATGGGAATTACAGTGTGTGGAGGAGGTAGTTTGGCAGATACTAATATTCAAGCTTGTCTCCATGTATCCTTCTCCTCTAGCGGTGGGCTGCCCGCTGGATCGAGGCTTTGTCTTTGATGAGTGTGGCCCCCCTTGCCCGAAGACATGCTTCAACAAAGACGTCCCCCTGGGTGTGATCGAGTCGCACTGCTTTAAGCCTTGCGTGCCCGGGTGCCAGTGTCCCGCCGGACTGGTGGAGCACGAAGCCCACTGCATTTCCCCTGAGGCCTGCCCCAAGATCATCTATGGCAACTCGTGAGGGATAAACCACTCACATCTCTTGTCCTCTGTCCTGCTTCAGAATGAATGAGCTCAGTGTGGAGCTGTTCATGTTTAAGAATCACGGCTATTATTATTGACTTGTAATTGGTTATTTTATCCTTTGGGACAGTTTCACAAATTTCTGACCACACCAAAAGTTTTTAGTTAGGCAAGTGGTTTTGTTTAATAGTGTTCCTGTACAGACTACAAGGTTAGAAATCATCTATTTATGAGTGAATGACATACTGGAAGGGCAACCCGTGGACCAGTACCAGATTTAAACTTTGTTTTGTCACTTGTCTGGCAACGCAGAACAAATTAAGTAAAAATAAAGAAGCAGGGAAAGGGTGTAAATGAGACACTAATTCACTTTGATTAACCAGCCCTATTCTGTATACTGAACATCACAGTGGTGTTGAGAAAAGCAAGGTTTCCTTTGGCAGTGAGAGATGTCATCTGAGCAGGCTGACCTAATTTTGAACGTCCCTGTGGGACAAGCCGGTCTGTTAACTAGGCCTCACTACACACAGATATTTTTCCGAATGGACTTTGTTACCTGGTACAGATGTAGGAGTTTTCTGAAGGTACTGGGATGTTGAATGTAATTGTAGTCCATCGTTATTTCATTGGTGCTGAGAGTTCAGTTGGAGGATACGGGCTCATTGAAAGCTCTGATAATCGTGAACCTTAAAAACTCAGCAAAGGTCCACCTGCCCTCACTGCTACAGGTTAACATTATCAGATGTACCATACAGTGTACATCGTTTATAGAATTATCTCAGTGGTACATGTTCCATTGTGTTATTTAAATGCACTGGCTAGCAATCCATATTTTAAAGACTGTAATATACTCTGTTATTTTTTTATAACTTACTCCTTCATATATTTAGTGCGGAGTCACTGTAAACTTGTATAATACTGTATTTTCAAAGAATCCTTTTTTTTTTTTTTTAACAGTTTTTGTAATCTATATCAAATTTAGCTTCCTGATTTCAAAAACTTATGTTGCATGTGTTTGTGTATGTTAAGTTTTGTCTTGTATAGTCTTTGTACTGTAGATTAGTTTGTATTACGTTTGTGCTTTGATCAAGTAATTTTTACACATACTGCAGCATATACCACAACTATTTACTGCTTCCATTCACAGGTCAGACCAATTAATTGTCGTATCAGTCTGCCTTTGAATGGAAATAACTAGTATGATTGACACACTGATGATCCAGCCAGGGTCAGTTCTGGCTTGAAAATCCAACTAGTGTGAACCCAGAGATAACCTTGTTTACCATACAGAGTGAATCCTGAGATCTGAGATGAGAACATGTACCACAGAAGGTGAACCTTGCGGAGAAATCCTGTCCCATAGAAGGTGAACCATGAGATGACCTTGTGTACCATAGAGAGTGAACAAGAGATAAGATCATGTACCATAGAAGGTGAACCCTGTGAAGGGATCATGTACCAGAGAAGGTGAACCCTGAGATGACCTTGTGTACCATAGAGGGTGAACTCGGGCTTATACATCCTCATACCTGGTATGTTCTCTGGCTTCTGTAGCCCTAAATTGGATTATAATGAAATGCACTGAGGATCATGTTAGAGGACATTCATCAATAAAGTTACATTGCTTTGTTCTATTGGACACTTACCTTTCTAATACGAAACAAGGCATAAAATTTTTGTGCAAATTAATGTTTTATTGTTTTCCATCACTAAGAGACGTAATGTGTATATATGACAAATTACATAAGTTCAGGAGCACATTAACATAATACTCTAGTTCAACATTATTTTTTTCATAATATCCATTATTGTATTGTTTTTTTCATCTTTATAAGTATGTTCAATCCAATTATTGACACTCATCATAAATCATCCCATCCTCTCAACTGGTCTGACGGTAAAGGGGAGATTAAATACTCTAGTTTTATATCTGTGAATGCTACCAGAGTAATTCCAGTTAGTACTGTTTAATTTGGGATAACTAACAGCCAAACTTGCTGGGATGCCATAGCGACAGTACTGATACTAATCTGAATAAATGAATGAATTTTTGTTTCCGCGGCTGATGTTTTTAGTTGTCAGTTTATTTATATAGTACTTATAACAACCAAGGTTGACTGAAATGTATTACATAGAGTAACAAAACAACATGCCACAACAATTCTAAAGACAAAATACTAATGATTTCTGTGACAGTCCTCTACTGTGTGATTGAAAGCCAGGGTAAATAAGTCTAAAGTTTTGCTTTAAACAAAGCAAGGTC
This sequence comes from Chitala chitala, assembly GCA_025773905.1. NCBI lineage: Eukaryota > Metazoa > Chordata > Actinopteri > Osteoglossiformes > Notopteridae > Chitala > Chitala chitala. Next base: position 23,490 of record JABJVR010046901.1, read on the forward strand.
TGAGATGGTGTGAATTTCAGGAAGTAATGGGTTCCATGACCGAAAAGGAATGGTCACCCCAAGGTTTATGTCTAGTCTTGGGGACAGACAGCAGTTTCTGCACAGAAGACCCAAAGGATGTATTCTGTACGTGAGGATGCAAAAGCTCAGGGAGGTAAATCGGTGCCATGCTATGAATGGCCTTAAAGACAAATAAGAGTTTAAAGTCAATCCTGAGGTGAACAGGGACCCAATTTAAGGAATCTAGAATAAGATTAAAATGCTGACATCTTGGGGTGTTAGTTAAAAACTAAGACACAGCATTCTAAACCAACTGGAGGCGGGCAAGAGATGTTTGACCGATGTTTAAGTAAGAGATGAGTGAGCAACTCTCATGTTCTTCTAAGACAAGTCAAACTACCAGCCCATGGACCACATCCTGCCCTCAAGTAGTTTGAACACGGCCCTTTTCATACTTATAATTTAGTATGAAGTATGAAATCATCTAGCAGCCCCCACAGCAGAAGACCACCAACCACTGACCCAGTGTAATTTTACCAGTGCTAATTTCAGTTTGAGAGCCCTGTTCTAAGAGAACATGCACACTCCCTGTACAGAGGTGCATTCAAATATGCACACTTTTCATGCATATTTAAATTTATACTTCTGGGTTACAATCACAAAGTAATGAATGCTCTGCTGTACTAAAGCAAAATTGGCACTTTTCCTTTATAGTAAAGTTCACTAAAGCTTTGGCAATGCCATATTACACAAATGGGAAATTGTGCAATGCAACTGTTTTCATTTCATGTCTGACAGCACATGAGTTTCTGAAAGACGTTCCTGAACTCTATGTTGAAGGCTGTGTAAATTATGGGGTTGATGGCACTGTTGACATAGCCCAGCCATGTCACCACGCTGATCAACGTCGGACCAATGTCGCAGGATTCACAGAGGACCTTCGTAACATGGACCACAAAAAAGGGTGTCCAGCAGGCCAGAAACACACCTGCAGAAACAAGAAGGACAGGTGGGAGGTTTTCTGCCTGTCTCCTTTTCATTATTTGTTTCACTTTGTGATCAGTGGAAATGTCAGTTCTAGTTTCCCATGTTTTTTCTTTCACAAAAATAAATGCTATTGCCAGTATCCAACAAACCACTCAGACGTACACCTGTAAAGTGCCCATGCTACCACCCAGAAACACCTCTAAGGTATAGAGGCAGCCATACAGACACACACCTGATAGGTGTCCAACCTGCCATACAGACACACACCCAGTACGTGTCCAGCCTGCCATACAGACACACACCTGGTAGGTGTCCAGCCTGCCATGCAGACACATACATAGAAGGTATCCAGACTAATACAGAGACACACACCTGGAAGGTGTACAGCAGGACTCGGCAGGCTTTTTAACCCAACACACAGTAATATAACTCAACTCACTTTTGAGGGCCAGATACCTGAATCCACTACAGCGCTGTTGGTGAGCTTTGTGTGTATTTTGTGTGACCATGGGCCATTACAAAAGGTTTTGCGGGCCACATCCAGGCCTTGGCCCACTAGTTGAATAGCACTGGAGTACAGGCTGCCGTACAGACTGTCAACTAGAAGGAAGAATGAGCCAAAACACTGCAGTACTCACACATATACGGGAAGGGTGCTTGCAAGCCTTATAGCAGCAGCATTTTATACCTCTTTAAAATTCAGTGATCATGATCAAAAGCAGTCAGAGGAACAAAGAGTAATAATTAAGGAAGAGATCTTTGCCTTGGAAATGGGGGGGGGGGGGGTTGGCTGGAGATAAGTGGGTGAGGGGGCATCATACAGACCCTGTAAAGTTATCCTGGTTCAGCACACTTCTATTAAAACACATTCTGAACACAAGTATCCACAACCACACCTCAATTCCACTTAATTTCTTGTGTACATTTGTCACTGCAGGACATACAGGTGTTAAAAGAATCTGATGCTCCACAATGAGAATCAGTGTATAATTCCAGAGCCTGCCAGTGTTAGGTAATACAGTGCCTTACAAAAGTAATTTTCCACATTTTGTCATGTTACAACCACAAGTGTAAATTTATTTTATCGGGATTTTATGTGATAGACCAACACAAAGTGGCACATAATTGTAAAGTGGAATGAAAATGATAAATGATTTTCAAAATTTTTTGCAAAAATCTGAAAATTGTGGCATGCAATCTTTTGCAAGGCACTGTATTATGTGGGAACAATGAAGAAAGCTGTTAACTTTCAAATGTATGACTAAGCCTGAGATGTGTAAACATTTGTGTCCATCGTACAGGCAGCATTATAAATTTTGTAAATAATGCTGTAAAAAAAAAAATATAAAAAACTTTCCATATACTTCTGTAATGTTCTCAGCTAAGAGACATGGCTTTCAGTAGCTCACTGAGGGTTATCTGCAGCGAGATGCCAAAATAGGCACATTAAATGCTTTATACAGACATGCGTCTACTACTGTCAATGTACAGACATTAAGTCATTAAGTTGACATGTGGTGTGGCTGTATGATTAGCATTGGGAGATGACATTATCATCACTGTTTGTTGAGCACAAGTGTGCTTTAGGGAGAAGGAGCCTGGCCTGTGTTTAAGAGCTTTTATACTTTTCTGCCTGCTGTTACTACAAAGCTGTGTCCATGGCCATTGCAATCTTAGTGACCTGTATTCATATTTACTCAGTTCCACCTGTCTGCACGGTATCTGTTTTAACACAGCCCCACAGCCAGTTCCCAGTCTTAGCACACACTTACCCACGACGACGGGCAGAACCTTCATGGCCTTGCGCTCGCGGCCGCTTACGCGCTGGCTCTTGCTGCCCCACGCACACAGCCTGTTTTTGTGGGGGCTGTGCCTCGGGACCCTCACCGGTCCCTCTGTGTCTGAGGTGCTGTCCGTCTGCGTGGCAAAGCGGCAGCTCTGGATCACAGGCCCTAGGCGGGGCACGGCGTAGCAGGCCGCAGGCTGCCGCTGGCGCCGGAGTGCCCTGAGGCTTAGTGAGAAGCGTCGCTCAGCCCGCAGCAGGTGGCCCTTGCGGCCTGTGCCCCGGCGCCTCAGTCCACGGAACATCCAGTAATAAAGAAGAAGCATGATGGGACACGGCACAAAGAAGGAGCACATGGACGAGTAGACTACGAAGCTGCCGTCCTCAAGCCTGCACACGCTGGCGTCCCGCCCAGGAACCCGGTTCAGGCCAAAGATGACAGGACTGGCCACCACAAAGGAGAGGACCCAGGTGGCAGCGATAAGCACCAGCTGCCTCAAGCTGAACTGGTTCCTGTTGTATTTGAAGGGAACCACCACAGCTATGAACCTGCAGGGAAAGCACACAGTGGCCGCAGGTTGTAGAGAAACGCTACAGCTTTGAAGCTGCAGGAGAGGCATGCAGTGAATTCAGAATTCAGAAGCGTCCAATCTCTTTCCATTTGAAATTCAAATGTGTGGATGTGTGGCTTTTCTAAAATTGAGTTAGAGTACGACCAATCATGTTTGAAGGTCATGTTGAAACCATTTAAATCGGGGCTTGTTATTCCTGGGGTCATTCAACTTTTTAAACAAACTGTCTTCCTGTCAAGGACTGTGGCCTTTTGAAGATTGTTTTGCAAATTACATGGTGGAGAACACTGAGAACTCAAAGAAATGGTTTGACAAGTTCAACAAAACAACAATCACTAAACTACATTCTTCATTTAAATAAGATAGCTGCAGAACTGAAGAACATGACTGGGCCCTTCATCCATCCTTTACCTTCACCTTGGTGAATAATTAATTAATCTGCACACAATCTCATTTTCAAAGTACTGATGTGTGTCATTCTAATTAATGCTGATTTACACTTTTTTGAATATTAACAAAAGTAATCAAATTGAAGGCATTCAAAACCTGCTATTCAAAGGTACATAGCATACGTAAGAAATGACATTATGATGGACCTGGTGGGTTTTGAACTCAGGTTGTCACCATCCACGTTGAACAACAAAGAAGGTGGGTATTATCCCAATGAACTAAAGACCGAATAAAGACATCTTGATAGTTAATCAAACTCTTGCATCGACCCTGAAGAATGACATAACCATTCTCATAGACAACCTCTCCCACTCTGTTTGGTATAATATACTGTATAAATTACAGGAGTAAGGTTTTCTGATCTGTTTCAGTCTGTTCTGTAAAACGTTTACTGCAACAGCTTTATTATTATTTCTTTGTTCTGGGTATCACAGAAAACGGTTTCATTATATGACAGTATATAATATCCAAGTTATAATTGCTGAAACATGCAGCAATGATATGAGTAATTTTACCCTGGAAATATGTATGTATATTATGAGATAAATAAAAAAGGAACAGGATGTGAATGCCCACCTGTCCACGCTGATGGCACACAGGTTGAGGATTGATGCCGTGCACAGCATCACATCCATGGTCATCAGAGCATCACAGATGTAAGTACTCAGTGTCCAAATGCCACCCTGAAACTGAACACAATGGTGGTACATTACACGGACACTGACTCAGTTGATTTGCTGTCTGCTGCCAAGTGGATCATGTACATGCACAACGAGAGGGTGATATTATTGGATTTTAGGGAAAAAAAAAACAGGTATGTGTGTTAATACTGAGGGATATAGCTGTGAGTACAGAAAAAAGGAAAGATGTAACTGTGCACAGGAGGACAGATGTGCCTTTGTCTACACCAAGAAGTGACTTACCTCTTCATTACTCTTACCTGTGACTTACCTCTCATTACTAACGTGGGGAAGAGAGTTGTGCTGACTACTTACAGGGGGAGGAGACACGCAACTCTGACTACTCACAGGGGAGAGACGTACCTCTGACTACTCAGGGGAGGAGAGACGTACCTCTGACTACTCACAGGGGAGGAGAGATGTACCTCTGACTACTTACCTGGGGAGGAGAGACATACCTCTGACTACTTACATGGGGAGGAGAGACATACCTCTGACTACTCACAGGGGAGGAGAGATGTACCTCTGACTACTCACAGGGGAGGAGAGACGTACCTCTTACTCCTCACAGGGGGAGGAGTGATGTAGCTCTAAGTAGGCAGAGAGGGAGAGACGTTCCTCCGACTACATAAAGGGGTAGGAGAGACTTAGTTCTGAGTAGGCAAAGAGGGAGAGAAGTACCTCTGAGTACACATACAGTGGGAGCACCAGCAGAGCCAGAAGCAGATCGGCCACAGCCAGGCTGACGATGAAGTAGTTGGTGGCGGTCTTGAGGGAGCGCTCAGTGAGCACGCTCAGACACACCAGCACGTTGCCCAGGACGATGACGATAATGAGGGGGATGCCAAGCAGTAGTGCTGGGTAGCTGTACTGGACATCACTCTGTCCCAGTGTGCCATTGGCTGTCACATTGACCATGATGCCAGGACCACAACTGTGTGCCTCTCCCGAACAGGTGTCAGCGTCTAAAATTCACAAAACAGTAGAGTGAAAATCCTCCCCTGCCTCTTTTTATGACTAATCTGAAGGCTCGTTAAAGCTAAAACGATGTCCCCATATTCATTTTATCGTTGCCTATTTTTCAGTTTTATGTTTGATCTTCCAGGCCAAGGCAGTTTTGTATTTCTGCTAATCTATCGTAAAAAAATCGTTTTTTTTTTTTACGTAATCGTAAAAAAAAAAAAAAACTGTGACACGTTATAATGAGAAAGTAGTATAACACGATGTCGTTAAAGACACACAAAAGAAAGTATTAAACAGTTTGGTGCTGTATACCTGTAATCCAGTGCTATGTGTATAATAACGGGCACAAGCATATACTGTAAATGGGTTGCTATTTTTACACACTGCTGGTACTTGGTGTCACACATGAGTCCTGATCTGAAATACTGCACATCTCTTACTGCTGGCATGAAATCATTTTGGAAGGAGTCCAAGTGGCTAGCTGCCTTTTACCACCTGCTAATTTTACTTGAAGCCTCCTACTTAAAATCACTACCTGAAGAGTCTTAATCCAGTTGTGTTTGTGTGCATGATCTGAAAGAAACTCTACTTTCCATTTACATATAAGTAATACATTTTTAATGAGATATCAAAGACAGTCATGGTAATGTGCTTATTCATCCGGAGTAATGTATGCCTATTTAAAACACTGTTAAAAGGTGCTTTCAAAATTGCATTTAGAATTTCAATCAGGTCATTTGTGCTTGAACATTCTGACCATGAGACTGAGTATAAAAGTTAGTGGGCATGAAGAAACTTAAGGACTTCTCTTTGAGGATGCGATGACCATTAACCCTCTTACTCGGGTGTTGTAAACTTTCGTATGTGCTTGGGTGGGGTGTATTGCACCCCACGATGCTTTAGAAAGAAATGATAGTAAGAAATATTTTCAAATGCAATTTATTTAATCTTTGATGAGCCCTTGTGCAAACCTGCTTTCGA
>JABJVR010046902.1:0-29898 GCA_025773905.1 Chitala chitala
CCCCCCCCCCCCCCCCCCCCCCCCCCCCCCCCCCCCCCCCCCCCCCCGCGGGGCCCCCAAAGCTTCGAACCAGGAGACTTCTGTATCCCAGCCTAATGTCCTACCCATTGAGCCACAAGGCCACCACTTCCTCTTTGGCCTTCCTCTTCTCCTCCTGTCTGGCAGCTCCATCCTCAGCATTCTGTTCCCTATATACTCTGTGTCCCTCCTCTGCACGTGTCCAAACCACATGAAGAGGAGGGATTTTTTTTTTTTGTATTTTGTTAGAAGGTCTAAAAAAAAACACTTCCATTTTAAAAAAATGTAATTGTTCTGGCTGTTATGTCTTGTATCAGGCTTTACAGGGTTAACATTACAGTCTTAGTAGAACGTCTCATATATGTTTGACAGTAGGAGTACAAACACACAGCCAGTGTTAAATAGCCAGTGATGTCATGGGAGAGCAGGTGCATTATGGTAAAGGAACGCAGTGAATGAACAACACCAACACCCTAAAAAGGGTCTAATTGGTGACTCCCTTCATCGCTCTGAAGGCTCCACTGCTGTACCTTCATTTCAGTTGCACAATGGATCAGAAATCTAATAATGGAACCTACTTCTGTGTCAATGAGTTTGGTCGCCGCCCACAGTCGCTCATGTTTGACATTGTGTAAAAGATGTCAGTAATCAAACTGGAAAGGGTTCTCAGTTTCTCTCTGCTGGTATTACAGAGAATGCTGTTTAACTGAAGAAGTCCCAGAATTCTTTGCAGCTGTGGGTGTGGGTGTGTGTATATGTGCACAGAATGTTGCAAATCCATCATGTCTACCCTTATTTGTTTTTGTGCTCATGTGTGACATGATAAGTAAACATCTGGCCTGTGTTACCTGTGTTACCTGCCTTATGCACAGCATACCGCCAGGACTGAATTAAATATGAAATATATATTAAATGATGGGAGGGCCTTTCCCTTCCAGGTAAATACAAGTATGTGTGAAAACTGGAAATGGGCTTGTTGAATCTGACTACATGTTCACTGCGTTCCTACATTGCTGCTTTATTCCTTGCAACATTAAGTAAGTTAAAGGTGTTTTAAAGTAAAAACAATCCTTTTCCTTTTGCGGGCAAAGGTCTATGTCACAGTTAAAAATTAAAATGTGTTTTTATATTGTGTGGTGTTTTTGTGACCAATGCATAACTGAAATGATCTGAAGCTCGTACTTTAACGTAAACGTATTCAGTGTGTGTGCACTTTATCATATCCATAATTAACCAGTCTCTCCAACTCAGTTAAATTATGTTAAGGTTCACAGTCGTATACAATGTGTCAGTAAATTATTTCAAATTGAATTAGTTTGTAGGGCACAGGCCTCAACGAGTAATTGAATTCAAAGTCAATAAATTAATACACTGATAAATGAATTAAATTTCATTTACGCAGATACACATTTATAATATTTAAATCTTCAGCGTGAAGATAATATCAGCAGCTTTTCATGTCTTTCATTGACAGACCAAAACTGGAATAGCTTTGCTGTATAATGAAGAGACAGGTAACACCTTTGACGTCCGTCTAAAGCTAACAAAAGAGATGTTAACCATTCAGAAACAGGATGTGATCAGTATCAGTGGAGGAGAATCCCATTCAGATGTGAGTACTGTGCCTTTATTTCATACATCAAACATACAGACATCCCTCATCCATTTATTTATTGCTTTTCAAATGGTAATTGATACATTGTGACGGAGACCAGAATACCGACTCTAAGTTGGTCTTGGATGTAATGGTAGCTGATATTGTAGCATTGTACAATGAATTCTGGATTAATTCACAAAACTAGAGAAGGTTACCATTATATTCTGAGGTCATTTTGCATCACAGATACCAGAAAGACAGAGTTGACTTGCTATTTGTCACGCAGAAGCAACCATGTCTTTCATAAAACAGGCCCAATGTAAAATGATCCAGTGCGTTAACCTGAGGCATGTCACTTTTTTCCGAATGTCAGATTGATGTGTGAGAACCTTTGTATGCTCTCCTTACTGTTTCACGAGCTAAATTTCAATTTTTAAAGCACAGAACTGTTGTTCTTCGGAGGCAAGCAGCTGGGGGACTGGGCCTAAGCATCAAGGTAGGTTCACCTGTTTTGTTGTAAAAATGTTCCACTTGTTGTATTTATGACTCTGTATGTAGTATAGCGTAACGCCCAGGTGGTTTGCATTCAGACGTGGTTTGAAAACCACATGGGCAGATTGGTAGAGTAATCAGGAAACATTTGCATATTTACAGAAGATCCTTATTTTTAATAGTCTGACTTCACTGTTCTTCCATCGTTACTATAATAGTTCCATTTTAAGTTTATTATCCACATTTTCTGGGGAAAAAATTTATTACATGTGTTCATTAGCCATTGAGTCGGTGTAAGTAGTTTTGAAAAAATGTGATATTAAAATTCTGCAGCACAACTGAAATAACCCAAGCTGTTTTTATTAGAATAAATGATTTGGCTCTGTTTAATGTACAAAAGGTGCGCTGTAATTTACCCAGTATCAAAGAAAGGAGTATACTCATTATATATACATCTTTACTGGCATTCATCTCTGTCAATTAAAATGCATGCAGTCAAAGGTTATGCAGTTAAACTCACTGGTACAAAAGTGAAGAGTGTTGGTTTTATTACAAACTTCTTTTTCTGTGAAATAAATGTTAAAAAAAAAAAAAAGGATAATCTTCAAACATTTCCACTGTGCTTAACTGATCAACAACGAACCATCCATGAGGAATCAATTAAGAAAATTAAGGCCTAATTCTTCATCCCTGTTCCTGTGCTGGTTTTCAGTTCTGTCTATTAGACAATAATGATTGCATTTCTTATAATGATAGATTGTCCTCCTCGAAACTATAACTAAACACAATATTTTAATGCCACAAATTAAACACAGCAAAATTCAAGCTGTCAACCCGTTTATTTTTATTTAACAGTCATTTTGATTGCTTTATTGAAGAAAATAGGAAAATAATCATACAGCTATGAAAATGAAAGCTCTTGTAGATGAGCTGTGCACCCATTGTTATATTAACATTTTTTAACATTTTACATTTTAAATAACGTGAACCATGAGTTTTAAACTTTTCTTTATTCGGTCTCCATTTATTAATTAATTTTTAGTTAATATTCTGACTATGTGGAAAGGGGTTTATCGGACTTGTTCGTGAGGCAGTTGTAGAAAGGTTCAGCAGTTAGTCTTTGGTTACTCAGACCCGGTTAAAAATGAAAGAAGACGTTGCCTTGATGTTGAATTTACGTTTTCTCTTACAGGGAGGTGCAGAACACAAAGTGCCTGTGGTCATCTCTAAGATATTTAAAGATCAAGTTGGTAAGGTGGTTTTTTTAATCCATATATCCATACCCAACTTTAGGGCATTTGGACACATGTGCTTACATTGTGTTGCATGAATTCCTATAATTCCATTTACACTACTTATATTATCTGGATCAATAAAATATCTATCTATCTATCTTATAGTTACGTTACAATTTACATTATTTACATTGAGGCTTGTTCCTTTCATTTACATTAACTGATTTTCATGTAGCCCTTTTAACAACATAGTTGGCCCAGGGTGTTTAACTAACATGTTTTGATGTGCGTTGATGCAATTATAAAACACCAGCATCACTGCAAATGCCATGAGGCACCATGCTGTGCCACACAGCTGTCCGGAGGCGACGCCGCTTTCTCACATTGGCAAGGGCTGCTTCACACTGGCACAGTAAAACCTGAGAAGGAAGGTGTTGCCATGCTCTACAGCGGCACAATAGAAGACATTTTTGAAGAGGTGGCGACTGAGTACCCTTTACACATGCATTAATCCTCCACATATCAGTACTTGATAATTAAGGGAATGTCAGGTAGACATTTTTTTTCTGCCTCTCATTTTAAGTGCCTTATTAATTTTATAAAAGTGGTGGCCTAAGATCGCCTAGTGACCTGCCTCCGGTCCAGCCATAGAGCTAGACAGTACAGTAACGAGTTGAAGAGCTGAGATATTTAACACTCTGTAACGCTTCTGTATGACCTCTTTGTTATACGTGTCCTATGAGGCTTTTATCTTAATGTGTAAATGTTTTTACGTTTCCACTGTCGCACAGCTAAGGTTCACCTAAAGTGTATGACAACATTTAAAAAGGTCATACCTTAACCTGTGAACAAAAAGTCATTAAGATATTTTGTTGGCAGAGAATCAAATCTAGGCATTCTTTGCCTTCTTTTAGGAAGTACAGACGGTCCCCGAGTTACGATGGTTCAACTTACGATTTCTCGATCTAACGACGACAAAATTGTAAAAATATTTTAAGATTTGCTTGGCGGGCAAACGTAGCGGCGTATGATGCGTTGGGACGCTGCCGGGATGTACGCATCTCCCGCCACGTAAGATGCCTCACTCTCGCCAGCGATTGAGTTCAGTCGTCTCGGTGTTATGTTACCCCATACTGATTACTAGTCTTTAAGACACTTGGCCAGGCTAGGCCGTATCTCGACTTACGATATTTTCAAGCTACGATGGGGTCATTGGAACACATCTCCATCGTAAGTCGGGGACAACCTGTATATTGTTTTCATCTCGCCATCTTTATTTATTGAACACATCAAAGAACGTATGTGTCAACATGCATCGGGATATGACTGAACATTAGGCAAGCTGGGAGATCATTCAGACCCATTACTATTACTTACATATCTGATTATATATTATGAATTTTATTAATGTTTGACTGGCCCTGTGCTCTATCTACAGCTGATCAAACTGGAATGCTTTTTATTGGTGATGCAGTGCTACAGGTTAGTGTTTTGGATTTTAATGTGCATTCTTAGGTACAGTGTCATGGTCATGTGTCTGACAAACATGTACACCTTACATTAATGATGATACAAATTAAATAATCCAATACACACTGGTCTGTGAAGTTCAGAAACAGCTGTTTTTACACTGATCCTGATCTCGTCAAAGATGACTAAGAATTGGTGCACATATATTATTAAACATTTATGCATAGATTTAAAGATTGCAGATCCACAGTTTTGGAACTGCCAGTACAGCTTTCTGTATGGACCAGAGACAAAGCTCTAGTGAAAGACACCCAGTCTAGGACGTTCGTGTGAAATTGTCCATCTGTTCGATAAACACCTCAGCTAACAGCAAACATGATGAGTAAAACATTTGTCAATTTTTATTCTTCTGCTAATTCTAAATAAGGAAGCATTTTTTCTGGATTGCACTGCATGCTACCAGTCTTAAGTAAAGTACAACCATGAATTATACATTATGTGAACTGGCCAGAAAATTCAGCTGTGACTGTAATTCACAAAAAGTAAAATAAAGATGGATTGGCAAATTTAGTTTTCCACTGCCAACCCAGGAAATTGTAATCTGCTGCCTGTTAGCATTTCTACAAATTTGCACTTAACAGGTAAAGGAAAAGGTGATGGTAAATTTTCACCTTAGTTGCTATGTGTTTTGTACTTAATTTGTTAACGCAACAGTTTGCTTCTAAGTAAAAACAGTGCTCCTGTTATGTTAATCTTCAGATCAATGGCATCTGTGTTGAGCGTTCTACTCATGAGGAAGTTGTAAGTATTAATTATCCGTCTCCGTGGGAGATGTCCACACGTCCGTCGTTTAGCTCTGAAAAGAAGAGGACCAAGTCATTGTAATGGCTAAAAATAAAAATAAGAATTTCACTTTACCACAATAATCTAGCCAAAAAACTGCACAGACAGAAGTGCTTTAATCACCATTATATCAGATGTTATGGTAGACGTCACTGTTGGAGATGCTTTCCGTCCAAAGATGTTCACGGCGTTTCCTATCAGTAAGCACAATGACTTTGAAGAAGTAACAGTGTGCTCTAAATCGATGTCAACAGAGATGCTTTGCATGCGGAGATGTCTGTTTCTGTGTCTCTGCTGTACCCCCCCCCCCAATTCCACTTCTTTCCCTCGTGTACCAGGTGCACCTTTTGAGAAATGCTGGGGATGAGGTCACCATCACTGTTCGGTACTTCAGGGAAGCGCCTTCGTTTTTAAAGCTCCCTCTCGGTATTGTAAAAAAGGGCTACGGTGCTACCCTTCAGCAAAGCGTTGAAAATAAGAAACAAAGAAACGTGATCGGAGTGCAGAGTAGACCAGACCTGGGGTTTAAATTGTGGCTTTACTTGAAACCATTTTTGATCCGTCACTGTAGTTCAGTTCAAATTTTTATCTGAACTCACTGACCTTCCTCTGTAACGATAAATTACCCCTCACTGATAATACCTAATAATGTAAATCATGTTTCTTAAATTGATACTTTTACTTAGTGATAATTTAAAGTTGCATGGATAGTGTGCTGTTCTTCGTCTGTGCCTTGAGTTAAACCAACACATATTCAAATGTAATAATAAGCAGCTGCTTTTCATTGAGTGGGTTTTATAGAAGTTTGAATAACCCCAGCAGTACTGACCCTTAGCGGAGATGCTTAGTCATACAGGTTATGACTGTTAATGTTGAAGAGTTTGATTAGGCCACTGCCCCTGTCCTGGTCCTTGAACATGTAAAAGCTGGTTGTTATAAACTGTAGTAATGTGTTAAATTATACCTTTAAAGTACAGAAAGCAAATGACTATTTAATGAAGCGCTCCAGTTCTTTGTGAACATTTTACTTTCAAGCGTTGCAGTATGTCGTTGAAGTTTTTTCTCTCCTAGTTAATTTTATTACCAGTAAATTATTGAAATAGTCATAGCAGTTAATATAAATATATGTACAATGTTATCCTTTTTAATCTCGGAAACAGTAAAAAATAAATGCCAAATCTTGCCTCAACTTCAAAACATAGAATTCGACATGTTCGGACTAAAGAATGAAAACGTTTTTCCCCCCGTTTCTCAGATTCTCCTGAGCCAAGCAGCGTACACAGCAGTGGAACATCTTCACCGCTCTTTGATAGTGGTTTTCATCTGAATGGAAATTCAAATCACAGAGTAAGTTTTCTTACATGTAATTACAAACAATTATGCCAAATCACTTCAATTCCCCTGTAAGTTGTATTAAAAAATCGTGTGAATTAAACCTTTGAATCGTGTGAATTAAGCCTAAGAGTTTCATCGCCGGCATTAGCCACGCACGGTGGAGGTTCAAATCAACCATGAGTGAAGTTGAAGCGGTAGTGCTGGGATGGCACCGTGTTGATGACGTTCACTCAGTTGGGCATTACGCTTGAGACTGGAAGAACCGACGTGAAAATTTTCTGTTTAACCGAATAGTGCAATCGCCCTCACTCTTGTAACACCTTCATTCATTTTCTGCCTGGTGGAGCTCTGAATGCAAATTACAAAAACAAGTCCCTTCCTCAGCAGACATGGCATGGGAGAAATGTACTGAAAACCATCAGTTTAGACTGTTATCGTGAGAACAAGTGCAAAGTGACTGTATTTATATTGGGTCTGACCGCCAGGGAAAACAGTGATGAGATACACAGATTGATTGTAGGTTTTCATCAGGGTACAATTTTGTGTAATTGAAAACATCTTGGACTCACGATACGAAAACAGAAAAAAATTATTTCAATACACAGAAAAGCCTTTTTGTGTCATTTAAAATTTTCAGATTTTTTTTCTCCTGCGATGTTCAGATGAAGTGAAAGTGAAACAGACCAGGCAAGGGCACAAAACACTGGCAGGCTGTGCCTTAAGGGTGGCACATTTATACACAGAATTAACCTCTGGTGTGCAAAATTTCAGTGTCTGGGTCTTCCTTAATAACACATTGTCAGTCTGCACGGTACTTAATGAATGGTCCTTATCTTATACAAGAAGGCACAGCTAAGGGCAAATTTGGCTTTAATTTACGTTTTATTCATTTAGTTCACGGTAACATCAGTTGCCATGTTTTACATTCTTCGGCAGGTGAAAAATTCACATATTCAGTGCAGGTATTAAGAGGCGTCAGTCAGACTAACAATATTTAAATGCCCCTTTTTAAATAGACAAGATATTTCTTGAATGTCATGAAATACAGCTTAGTATAGACATTGTCTGTGCTGGCTGGTCATACTCTGGGGGCATAAACTGTCATTCTTGAAACAGAGAAATAAGTAAGATATTCACCAGTTGTGACTGTTGATGGAAACTCATTCCACACCTCCAGGGCAGGAGTTAAAGGGAATGAGTTCTGGAGAAGAGCATCCTCTGCCTAATGAATTACTCAGGCAAGGGTATAAGGCGGTTCTCAAGGTATTGTGCTCTTGGACAATAATTTTCAGGGGCCCCACTGACTTAATTTGTCGTCAGACTGGCAGGCTGCGGAGGCAAGGTGTGTCCTTGCGGAGGAAAATCCAGGTGCATTGTGGGTGACATTGGCACATCTGTCTCAGCAGGCAGAAGCAGGTGTGGTGGAAATTGATGTTTATTATTTTAAGTTGCCGGCTTGCGCTCTTCCTGTAACAAGTTTGTAAAGCTGTTGAGGTGATGTGCCTGAACACTATCCAGTAGAACGTTGTGGAATCAACTTCAGACAGTGGCGTTGGAGGGAAGCAAAGGTAGAGAATGGAGGAGGAAGAGGATGGGTATGAAGAAGGCAGCTCCTGCAGAGCGCCTTAGAGAGCTCCTCTGGTGGAGTCAAAGATAAGCTGACAAAAAGGAAAGCATCTGGCAGGAGAGGTGGAGAACAAATGGTATAGAGAAGGCATGGAACCTGTTACCTGTCAGCAGGTGGGAGGCATTTCGTGCTGGGAAGAGAAGAAGCAGAGGTAGTATTAACCACAACAGGCCTGAGCAGAGCCCAGAATGTTGGCGTGTTACGTGTTAACGTGCACAGCTTTGGTTCATTCGAAACTCAGCCAGTGAGTTACGGAAAACGAACGTCAATAAAACGTTTAATGAGGCTGAAAATGAAAGATGGAAGATGCAGATGATAGTTTGACGCCTCAAATTGAACTGAAGATTCTAAACCAACAAAGTTTATCGCTTGCCGACTGTGATGGTACTTAGTAAAGCATACACACACTGTTTACCGAGTCCTAAGTGGGGGCTTTAACGTGCGAGTATTTACAGTAGATTATATTTCAGCCATTTTCAAAGCTGACGAACAGGGGGTTTGTGCTCAATACAGCTGTGGCCAGATACTTGATATCTGACTTAGAATAATGTGCTCAGATCCAGTAATTAATGAAAATTACGTTTAATCCTTTGGCTGTTGATGTTCTTTGAACTCAGGAGATTAAACTACAGTCAGACCGCCTGTCCCCTGAACCTGCCAGAGTGATTGGCAGTGCTTTAATTCCAAGACACACAAGAGGAGTCTGTATTGAGTCATTTACACCCCCCCCAACCCACACCCCCAAAATTCACTCATCAGTTCAGGTATAGAATAGCTGAGTAACATGGAGGACAACACTGTCTCCTCGGATATTGTCTGCCAGGTTCCCGAGCAGACTGAGACACCGTGTCATTCTCTGCAGTTCTGGCACGCAGACGATATTTCAGTCCTTGTCATCTCAGGCTGTCTCTCTCAGCATGACACGAGAGTCAAATCAAGTTTAATTACCAAATATTGGTCTGCGTTGCATATCTTCGGGTTTCATCACAAGACGCGATATTCAAATGTCATTCCATTCATCATTGTTTCGTGCATTGATGAAAAGGAAATCACGCCTTATTTTAGGTCTCCGTTGTCATGGAAATCATTTTGACTGAAGTTTTTTTTTTCTTCAGCCGTTAATGGTTTTATCATCAAATATTCAGTGAAAATCTAAATAATTGTTAGTATTCAGTGTTCGATTAATATTTTCATATTTGATTAATGTCTCACTGCAAGGTGACGTTCTGTTTTGGGGATGCATTGAAGGTCGTGACATGGGTTGGACTCTAACTGAGCTTTGTTGATATTGTATAGTCAAGTCCAATTACCATACACAACGATTTAGCATTTTAATGTTCTTAAAAGAGAATCCATGATATACATCCTAATTTGTTTATGTCATTTAGACTTTTCCAAATTTGACTCAGTTTAACATTATGATAGACAAAATGGAAAAATATACTGAACGTTGCTTGGAAATGAACACATCCCAAACCCAGATACTGTCATATTTGCAGCATTTCAGCTGGGTTGACCAAGGAACTACTGACTCTTTTTATGATAAATACTTAATACCTAATATAAAATCCATTAAAACCTCCCAGTATAAAGATTCACATGTATTTCCAGTTCCTCTTGATGTAACGAATTGCTAATGTTGCAAACATGGCTTGTGAGTCATTAGTCCAGTGTATTACTCTGAAATTGTACAGTTGGTAACCTTGTAAAGCCACAAACTGGTGAGTCTGACATAGCTGTGCAAAACTTTTTCTTCTACTTTCCCACTGAGTTTCTTGAGAAATTTTGACCAGTAGTTAAAGACAGCAGCACTGATGCGATGTAGCAGTCCTAACAGAAGACCTTCAGCCCAAGACAAAGCACTGTAGTTCTCCAGTCCACTGCCCACTGCATTTACTCCGTCGAGCTCACAAGCAAGAATGAACTGAGTTTATTAGAGCTGTGTGCACAGCAATTCCGCTCTGATAAGCTCTGATTTGTTCCTTTTTAATTTCTTTTTTTCATACCCTTGTGGGTTTCCTCCAACTTAGAGTCAACTGAAAAACAGGCAATAGATGTAGCGAAACAAATGCAGGGGCCTTTTTGTTGTTGGTGATGTTGTAAAAGTACATAAAATAATTTCATTTTTTTCATTTTGGTTTTTGAACAGGGATTGAGGAAGGAGCCACATTTTAAAGACTGGGAGCATTTTTGAACTTTAAACGTTGACTGTAACTTGCAGACACGGATGTACGACTGACCCTTATTTAACATAATTCCCGGTCGTGCTGACGTGCGGGGGGGGGGATCTTGACAGTCTAAGAACATAAGTTAAAAGTCTGAAATGCAAGGCTAGCTGTTAATGTAATCACAAAGCAGCACGGTTTTTCAGTCTTTCTGTATCAGTTTCCTCCAAAAGGAAATGCGAGCTGATAAGACGGGTCTTTAACTCACTCCTCATTTATTCCGCGCAGGTTCCTTCCTCACCTTCGTCGCCCTCAGCTAATGAACCAAAGTACGAGAAGCGCTGGGTGGACACCACGTCCTTCCCCCTCTTGTCTGCCCGCGTCTCCCGATACAGAGCCGGAACTGATAAATTAAAGTACGTAATCCAGCGCAATGTCACACGTATCCACAAGGCACTTTTTTTAAGATAGCTGTTGGTTTTGTGAGAAAATCTTTGTTGGCTAAGAAAATGTTAAGCCCACTATCTATGCGCAAGCATGCACTGTCCTAAAAGGTTACTGAACCGGTGTCCGTATCAGGCGATATTGTGCCAGCAGTGGGGTGCACAGATCTGCACCGTGGGAACTATATGTGTCAAAGCACGTGCTTTGGATTATTCAGAGCCTTCACTTCATAAATACAAATGTGATGGTATGTATTTGACTTTTTTGGAAATCGTATGCAGTGTGAACATGTTATACATTGTCTTACTCAGAAGTTGTAACAGCGCTCCTAGACAGAGTATCACAGCATAATTTAAGTCAGCTTCCCCCAGAAGAGGTTGTCCCGTCCAGAGATGAGGGATCATATCCAACATGGTGCAATACTGTTTAATCAGAGTTAAGTATGTAGTGACAACGCATGACCTGAATGCGTCAATTGTTTTCGATGACGTAATGCTTGCTGCATTACGCTAACGGAACATCGTACACTTTGAGGCAGAGTTAAACTTTCACAGGTCGTACTGTTTGCCCGACTACATCAGGAGCGCTGACATATGCATTTGTAATGTTCCTCACTTCCTCCATGTAAGCTCTGCAGTCGGGCTCATTATGAAGGGACCCGCAGATGACTGATGATGAGGCGACGCGGAAAGTGGGACCATTTGTTTTCATATTTCCTTCATCCCGCGCACGTTACGATTCGCGCCGCTGTTTATTTGCTCATCACAGTTTGATTGTGTGCAAATGCATTTTGTGAGTCAGTTGTTTTAACTCTGAAGAAAGTATCGTGTTACAGAAATACAGAGTATGTATCTTATGATTTAAAGTGTGATAGGTAATTCAGCAAGTTAGGTGCATATTTATTGTATTGTGCTTGGAAATAGATGGTTTCCTCCTTTGCTAAACTTTCTGACAGGTCTCTTGTAAATGCAAGGACACACCTTTCGGAAACCTTGGCCAAACACGAGGCTTAATCCACTAAAAGTGACAATGATCTAAAGTGTTGTTCTTCTCGTAGGCTTCATCTGTGTGGTTATTTAAAACTTTCCAGACAAAATGCCAATAAAGTGAATTAAAATTCACCACAAATTCACTATTTATTTCCTTGAGTAAAGCAAAGGTCAGTCTGAACCTGAACATTGTTTCAACTGTATAATAACACAAATCTTTAATTTCTGTCCACAGATACAATTGCTTGGTGTGGAAATAGTAGATTGTGTGACCTTTTTTGGTCTTTTGCATCAGATGTCTTTGATATACGGGTACAAACACGCACACAATGAAAAAAAAAATGTAAAAAATTATGTGTGTGTGCAAATGTATGTATTTTTTCTTTGTTACAAGTAATGTCAAAAAATAAGTGATTTCGGTGGTTTCTTCAGACTTCTTAATTTTATTATTAATTTTATTTTTAGTTTATTGTTAGTAATTGTGGCTGCGTTCCAGTAGACTTGGTTTATTCACCTCGAAATGGCTGTTCAGTTGTATTCCTCGGTAATCCATCTTATTATAAACCAAGAGGCACAAATAACTGTCAACCCAGTAATGGGCTCTGACTGATTATTTATTCTTTTCGCGGGAGATTTATGGCTGACAAGAAGCAGGACACTGAAAGATTTTATTTTTAAGCTTCAAACCTCTACGTGTTGACGTCTCTTAAAACAGTATTTACTCGGGGACCGGTTCCGTCTTTTTGCGTCTTGTCTGTCGCGGGAAAAAAAAATCGCACCAGATGAGCAGACAGTGTAAATTAGACCAGCGATAATGCACACCTTGGCTGCGCTGCTGAGCGGCGGGTTCCTGCAGTCGCAGGCAAGTGGAATAAGAAAGCACACGTGGGAACGTGGAAAGGCCAGGAACATTCATCAACACTTTAGAATGAACACGGGCCACGTCATACATTTTGAGAACGTGTCCAAAACTTGTGAACATCTGAGAAATGTGACGGTGCAAAAAAAAAAAAAAAAAAAAACCAGTTATAAACAGCGAGGCAGTGAGCAAAAGACCAAACTCCAATATAATAAAATGTTTACTGAAGTCTTACTGCTTTGCAGTAATCTTCAAAAAACGTATACATGTTTTCATGTCTGAGGATGCGTGGTCCCAGAATGGCATTAAACTCTATTTCAGCGGAACCACTTAAAGGAAAAGTATTTACATTTTTTTCCTGCAAATTTACCCCTCTCACTTCAGCCGCAAGGGCGCAATCATAATCACCGAAGACCAAAGTCTGTGTCAGTCAACTCAAATTCCAATTCTCTTTTCTCCACCAGATCAAACTGCTTTGAAATAGTTGCCTTAGACACAGAACGCTCGAGTGTTCTGCAGTTTTGCACAGCCTCTGAAAGCACAGACTGGCTCCAATCTGTATCAACTAACATCAACAGCCTGACACTGGAAAACGTGAGTATACATGCATACAGCTTGCCACGTTTAACACGTTTTTTCTATGTGGCAGGATTTGCATTGAATTACACGTACAGGTTTTCTATTAGACCCAGTAATACTGATTTCATCCATCCATTCATTCATTCATTCATTCATTATCTTAACTACTTATTCCTGGTGAGGGTCACGGGGAAACCTGGAGCCCATCCCAGGGCAGGGGACACCCAGGGCGGGGCACCAGCCCACCACAGGGGGCGCGGGCACACACGCGCACACACACACACACACACACACACACACAATGGGCAATTTGGACACACCAATCAACCTAACCTGCATGTCTTTGGACTGTGGAAGGAAACCGGAGCACCCGGAGAAAACCCACCAAGCACAGGGAGAACATGCAAACTCCACGCACACAGACTCAAGGCGGGAATTGAACCCCAGGCCTGGAGGTGCGCGGCGACAGTGCTAACCACCACGCCACCGTGCCGCCCAATACTGATTATGTTTATGGCACTATATAACACAACATATAGGTAAAGCTAGTGCCAGACAACAACACAAACAGAAACGAAAAACTCCATAGTGTGGAGGAAAAAACACCTCTGGGGGGCCCGGGTTGACTGGCTGCCCCCCCACCCACAAGCAATATGTATGACAAAATCAATATAAAAAATATTTCACTGGGAGCAGCAATACGAAACTAATATGAAGTAATATTACGTATTCATGATTCTCAACAACAATAACTGTACCTCTCTAGAATAATATGACTAAACAGAAATATGCAGATTAATTTTGATTTATTTATTTATTTTTATTTTTTTTCCTGCTGTTGCTGACACTACTGCTGATAACAGGTGTGACGTGTCAGGTGTTCCTACCTGCTTATCCCTGATGAAACGCAGTGCACTATTTCCACGTAATCAGTGGCCTTTTTTGAAGAACAAAACTGTACTAATGAACTGATACCAGTTACAGCGTAACAACGCAACACGCGTCAGTGGCGCGTGCGGGAGCTCGCGTTATGCACATATACAGATTAAGATCTTATGTAGCTGCACGGGCACCTTAAGACACTGACTGATAATGAATTTTAAAAAGTACAGTTGGATTATTTTTTTCATTAAAATCACTGTACTAATATCTAATGTATTCTGCAAGTTAACAGTCATAGCGACGCGTTACGGATTGTAAACAGATCATTCCATGGTGTGCTGATGAATTATTAGTTATTTTATCCGTGGCACTGATGTAAATCGCGCAAACATTACCAGATGGGTGTTTAATGAAGCAGCAGATTTCCTAAATTACTATTTAAATGCATGATTATTATGAGAGAAACGTTTGTTTAAAATACGCAAAAACGTTTCAAAACGAAAAATATATTAACGACTTGTACAGTCTTGCGAATAATGTGGCAGTGCGGTCCTTGCATTCTTTTATTTTAAAAAGTGTAATTGGATAGCATCAATAACAGCGTTAATGTATGCGTTGGAATCGCCACAACGTATTGGGTTGGGATAATCTGCCTTCGTTGTCACTTCACAAACTCATAATGTAGTGCATTGCCTTTGCTCTCTGAGAACACTCATTTTAATTTACCTTGGGCCTTATTAATTACAGATAACAAGCTGCAGCCTTTAGAATTGAGAACAAAATCCTATAAGAACTCAACTACATGATTCCCCTTTCGTCTCGTTTTAATTAGCGTGGTGAACCAAAAGCTTTCTCTTTATCAAAGACGCAAACACGAATTCGTTCACAACGGCGCAGATGTTTTTTTTAGAAGCCTAATTATTTCACTTGCGTCATTTAATTACAGGGTCTGATTGCTAAATGTTCAATTAAGTCATTATATGTCAGTGCTGGGAACAGATCTAGGATGGGCCCTGATGACCTGGAATCTAAAAATAGACATTTTGTGTTGATTGAACTTACAATCTTAAATCCGCATTATTTCGGGACCCCCCCCCCCTTTTGCATCTGCTTAAAATATATTTTACCAGGATGTTTCCCGTGATTCTCCGGTATTTCATAAATGTGTACAGGCTGATAAATAAAAACACAATCAATTGTGGATATTTCTCACAATTCAGCATGACCTCTGGCAGGATTTATATAATTTGGTGGCAGTAAAACAAAGCTGACATTACCCATTATGTTGTAAAGTCTGCAGGAATCTCAATATTCTAAGAAGCATCATTTCATTATATCCTTTCAGCTCCTCCAACCACAGAATAGTAATCTAAATATATTCAGCATTCTAGTCTAATTAAATGTCTTATTCAGGCTACTCTAATTTTAAAATGCATAATTATTTAACAATACTCTGTTTATTCTGTTCTGTTTATGGGCAATGCAGATGAAAATGCTCAACAAAGGCTTGTCACCTGCTGATCAGGTATGCAGTTTTCGTTTATGTGCGTACAGTATTAAAGCTAGGTTTTATTTCCTCCTGCTGTGTCTCGTATGTTCGCTTTCTTCTGCGGTTGCTTGACATTTCACATGGATGAAACAGACCCTAGACTTGCTGGAAGGTTAGTCATTAATGCTCTGTAGGATTTCTGTTGCAGATCATTCATATGGGATGGGTGTGTGAAAAGGTGCACTCCAGCGACTCCACCCCCTTCCACAGCTTCAAGTTCCTGGCATTAAAAGGCTCTTACTTCTACATATTCAGCAGACCCCCGGTAAGACATGCTTTCTGCCGCGCTCTCTGATTCTGTCTGCCGGTGTCTTAATGGCCTCGCTGTGTTTTGGCTCAGAAATGTGACTTCAAAAGGTGACACGTGTCACAAATAAAAAACGAAATGGGTAGGTGGGAACATAGTCAGGCGCTCTGGTTTTCAAATGCAAATATTTTTTTCACTGTATTTTAAAGTGATAAAACTGCAGTTTAATGCTTCGAATAGCTTTTTGGTGACTTGTTTTTAGTTATTTCAAGAAATGAACAGTCATAATAA
This sequence comes from Chitala chitala, assembly GCA_025773905.1. Taxonomy (NCBI): domain Eukaryota; kingdom Metazoa; phylum Chordata; class Actinopteri; order Osteoglossiformes; family Notopteridae; genus Chitala; species Chitala chitala. The sequence goes on from JABJVR010046902.1 coordinate 16,623, forward strand.
ACTTGAGACTTTACTAGCTCCTTAGAACAAGGATTTCCAACCTTCACTGTCAAAAGAGCCCAAAAGAGCCATTTTTGGTCCCTCTGCCATTACTGGGAAGCTACTCCGGAGGGGTGGGAAGTGCTGGATGAGCTCCAGAGCTGCAGGTTGCCAACCGCTGCCTTAGAATGATTTTTTAAATAGTTAATGGTTTTGTTAATGAAATGATAGAATTATCGCATATTAATTCTTGGTCTTAAGAGGTCTGGCACAAGTTTTTGGATACAGTATGTATTCTGATGATCGATGTCTGTGAACTGACAGCAACAGTGCCAATGTTATTCTAATCTTAGAAAAAGTATGATTAATTTTGCCATCAATGTCAATGGATTTCGAATAATCAAGTGAACAGTGTGAATAACAATTGAAATTTTTCTATCCATTCCTAATTTTATGTACTAGCACTTAACCTAAATTTTTTATGCCATTCATGTTGGTTTTTTTTCACTGATTTTAAACAGAAATGCCGTGGTTACTTAGGTATTATGCATCAGTATTTGGTAATGGTACTAATTACAACGGTGCGGTGTTTCAAGGTAAATCCCTACTGAGTTTGCAAATGCTGAATCTGCAGGGTATTTCCTCTGAATGCTGAACAGAGATCATTCTTGGGCACACGTCTCGAAGCATTGCCACAGATTTTCAGTCAGTTTGAAGTCTGGGCTCTGAAAGGTGCACTTCAATGTGTTCAAGCCTCAGCGTTGGCTCAGCGTTTTGGGTCATTATTCTACAGAAAGGTCAATCTCTACTCCAGCCTCTCCTCTCTTTAGAAACCAGAGGCGGGTTTTCCACAGGGACCTGCCTGTATAACCTCAGCCCTTTTACTCTCTTCACAATACATTCACTATATTGATAAGCTTTTGAGTCCAAGACCATGGAAACCCTCCTTATGCTGCAATGTGTCATGTCCCTAACCTGTCACACTCCCGGTCTCCTCTAGATGTCGTCATTTTCCCCTGTTTGTTTTTCTCTGCCCTTCATTTTTCCTTGTGAGAATGTTAACTCTATTAGTGCTATCATCTGTGTCCTCTGTATAAATGTCCAGCTTGTGGTTCAGCCCCTTGCTTGTTGTTGTTGTTGTGTGTAGTGCTGTAATTTTAGTTGGTCTCTGTTATTCAGGACTTTTGTTATTATTTTTCCTTGTTACCCTTTGTTACCGCCCCGTCTAATAAACCCTTCTGCATTCAAACTCAGCCGTTGCCTCCGTGCATAAGTTCTGCTCAATGTTACACAATGTTGCCATGCTTAATAGAACACTTTACCTGTATGACAGCCAGAAAATACTTCATTTTTGATCTCTTATATGCCCATTTGCAAATTCCAAGATAGGTTTTGCATTACACAGATTGCTTAGCTCAACCGTCACTGTCATCACAGTTTCTTCCAACTTCATTCACAGCAAGGCTACAGTTTGCTCCATTCATCTTCTGTTAAATTCAGAAACTGACTGACAACCATCCAGCACCATAGTATGCAAACAAAGAGGAAGACAGAGACACCCACACCTGAAATGTTCCCTACACCTGTATTTAATCAGAAGTCACTTGACAGGTGTGGGTTTTAATAATTACCCAGTTACATTAAAAATTAGGGCGATTACATGAAGCCGCATGAATCACAGAATTCACCATATTGTGGACAGATGACCTGTTGCCACCCCGTGTCTGAATTCCTCCATGAGTTCAAAAGGGTCTCTTTAAATACATCCACCATCACCTTTATAGCTGCTACATTGTTTGCACAGGGTCAATTCTCTGTATGTCAGAATAACGCACAAATTGTTGCTGTTTTCACCAATTCCTACATTCTAATGACACGATTCAGCTGTTTTCACAAGAATAACAATTGTGCATAAATGTCTGTCTTGCTTCAGAAAGTTTTATTATGAATATTGTTTAAGTGATATAGCTGTTTATGTTTACACAAGAATGCAGTCTAAAGTTTACATTGTGCATTTTTAATAACTTTTATGTTTGACATTCTGCAACTTTCTCAGGTGAGTACCCAGGACTGGGCAAAAGCTGAGGAAATTCATTACGTCTGTGAGGTTCTCTTCAAGACTCACAAGGTATCCCCCAACACTGTGTGTTAGCCCTCATTTTGTGATTATTTCAAATGTTATTACAATAGATCAGAAATCTTTTGAATATTTATTGTTTTGGTCTCTTCTTGCACATCAAGGTCACCTCCATCCTACACTGTACAATCAGCCCTTGATAATGAATGTTTACCAAACAGCTCCTCTGAGGAGTCTTAGCAAAGGTCTTGGCGTGTTACAGGCTGTAATAGTATGGACTGTTAAGTTGGTGAATGCAATTAAAATTAACGCACCTGTTCGGACCGGTTTTTCACTTATTTTTCTTATGGCTATCAATGAGTGTTAAAATTTTCTGTTCCTACCCTACAGTCTGGGAAAGGAAAAAAAAATCAGTTTTTGACCTTTTCCAGTAGGACTTTAAACTTTTTATTGGAGTAATCCTTTGAAGTGAAACTACCTTTACAGACTCAGAATGAAATTTCCACATGGGCAAACCTGTGTGTGTTTAAGGCTCTGTAGAACCCCTGTGATCCCTAGGAAAACAGTAGCCGTCAATAAGAACAGCTCTGCCTTGTGGTCTCCATACCAGCCGCCCTAACAACAAACAGCACCTAAAGGCTGAACCCCAACCCACTGGGGTGCTGTTCATATTGCAGAGTGGTGGGTGTGGTTGGGACCAAAGCAATGCAGATTTGTGATTCGCTCACCCACCTGTCCATCATTCCCCACAGGTCTGGATCGCGGAGGACTGCTGGATCCAGACAAAGCTGCATGTGAGCCTGCGGCAGGAGTGCGAGCCGCAGGAGGCCAAGCCCGGCTGCTTCAGCGTGCTCCTGGGTCATGGCCATGGTCGCTCCTACAGCGTGGAGCTGGGCAGCGAGCTCAGTGCCTGGGAGAGGGGCTTCCAGCGAGCCGTGTTCATGGAAGTGCAGAGGACAGGGGTAAGGGAAGTTTGTCCAAATCCCTGTCCCCCAGCCATGTTTGTGGTGTTGACAGAGGACAGGAGTAAGGAGAAGACCGCTCCAATCACTGTCCCCTAGCCATGTTTGTGGTGTTGACAGAGGACAAGGGTAAGGAGAAGACCACCCAAATCCCTGTCCCCCAGCCATGTTTGTGGTGTTGACAGAGGACAGGGGTAAGGAGAAGACTGCCCAAATCCCTGTCCCCCAGCCATGTTTGTGGTGTTGACAAAGATGCAGCCCAGTATAGTATGTGGTCGCATTTTCCATTAACGTTCTGCAATATGTGCACTAATTGTCAGTAAAGCAGTATAAGGGTGGCATAATCAAATTGTATATTCCAAAACACAGACATGTTTATTTTAATGGAACATACTGGCATCTCTTAAGGTTTTCTTGGTTTTCCCCCCACACACAATGTGTTACAAGACATAACAAACAGCATTGTATGGTCATAGGTCATGGATCCATTAACAAACAACATTATCATGCACTGGCACTGTGATTATGTGTCCTGTGATATATTATTAGTACTTTAGCGTTATTTTTCAATTAGTTTTTTTCATGGCTTGTAAAGTGACAAAGGCATGGATATGACCTTGTTTTTTGTGTATTGAATTATAGTGACAAGAGCCATGTCTTTCTTTTCTTTTTCTTTTTACCAAGTTTCATGTACATTTCTTTGATTTTTTTTGTACTTTTTTCAGAGATTAATCAGTATGTGCTTGGATCACACTGGTAAAACACAGTATATTAAACGCAGCTGAGAGTACAGTAAATCAAATGCAGCTCTCGGCAGAACACAAAGTGCAAAGGTAAAGGAAGGAGGAAGATTACGGCATCTTGTAGAAATGGAAGTTCTGAAAGCGCCTACGGCACGGCAACCTGAGGCCAAAAGGGCAGCGATTTACATCTGAGCCTCAGCTGGCAGGCAGTTTGGGGGGGTCAGAACAATCAGACGGCAGGGTGGGCACATCCGCTGCAGATCAGATGCAGGGACTTGAGCACACAGGCAAGAGACTGTGTATGAGAATGAAACAGACGGCAATAAAAATCTGTGGGCCCCAGGGCAATTAAAGTACAGGCCCATAAGTAGTATAAATAATACAATGGAATGGACCTGTCAGAGAAGATTGAACTCATTTAAGCCCTGAGATCGAACAAGGAAGAGTGTGGAGTTTTTTTTTCAATTGAGCAATTTGATGGTGTTTCAGTCGTGCTAAAAACCCACACATTTGAAACGCATTAAATTGGCAGTCCTGGCTAGGCAAGGAATGGTTTCCTATTGTACATTCTTATATTCTGTGTTCGGCTGTTATAGAAGTACAGTAATGCAGCAGTATGTGAAGTTTCATTTAAAAAAACCCAAAAACATATTTAGCTTTCAAAATAGTTTGTTTTCATTATATTGCGAAGGAAATAAAACCGACGAGAAAGAGTGCTGCTAATTAAGACAGCTAAATGAAAAATTACCCATTTTATATACTGGTTTACAAAAAATCTCACATCAGCTCATTTAGGAATTAGTTTATTAGCTTGCATAATTGCAGTACTCTCTCTCGTGATTCTGTTTATAACAATTAATATTCCTCAGTGGTCAAAGTGCAGCAAAGTTGTGTTTTATGTTTTTTATGAGGTCTTAGACACATTTAGTTCTACTTGTGCATTCCTGCAAATAAATAAATAAATAACCAGGAGGCTTGTCTGTTATATAATCATTCTGGAGAGTTTTATCAAGTGTCTCAGTGCACTTAAATGCTTTTACATTAGCGTAATCATTTGAGCGCATGTTCCTCCAAAAGTCATTGTCGCAGGACTGCATAATCCAGGAGGCATTTAAAACGTGCATAAAAACCACTTTTTTCCCCACCTTAAAACTTAGTATTGTGTCTGAGGAAGACGTTATGAATAATGCAATGATACGACAGAACAATTTAAATTTATGTAGGTGTGGAGAACAACTGGGTGTCTGTAGACCATAGGAGTAACTATCACAAATGATTTCAGATAGCCTGATACCAATTCCATATTAAATATCCTAGCGATTTAGCATATGCAGATTGCCTTAGCATGCATTATTTTGATTGAGATTATGTACTGAATAATTACAGCTGTTATGCTGTATTATATATCGACAGTGCTCAATGTTAGCTCTTAAAATATTGTATGTACACTGCCTGGGCAAAAAAAGTCACGCTGTGCCCCTGATGACAGTGTTATTGGCTGGTATTGCTTCAACTAGTCAGGTCTAAGGTCAGCAACGTTATGCAGCAAGAAAATGAAGTCAGATGAGTATCTGAATATACTGATGGCCAGGTCAGGGGATTTTTTGTTTCCCTAAAAAATACGGGCACATTCCACGCCAATGATGCCAAGATTCATCAGGCTAAAATTGTGAAACAGGGGTACAAGGAGCACGAGGAATTACTTACACACACAGACTGGCCACCATACAGTCCAGACCTTAACCTCCTTGGATGTGCTGGAGATGACTAGAGGGTGGTTTGACTCTTTCATCATCACTACAAGATATTGGTGAAAAATGAATGCAGATGTGGATGAAAATAAATGTTGAGATGGCAAAACTATGAGAAAGAACACGCGCCATAATCAAAGCTAAAGGTGGTCCAACGAAACACCAGAGTGCAAATGGTATTTTGGCCAGGCAGTGTATATTGTGAAACACGTCTTGTTTGCAAATCTCTAAAATTACCTCCAGAATTGAATGATATAATTATCTCCATAGTTACAGCACTGTACTATTGCTTGGAATTTTGTTAGCCAATCGAAATGTATTTCTAAATATCGGTGTATTTAAATGTCTGGTCTGTATTGTCTTGGTTTCCCAAATAGAGGCAAAGACATCAGAGCTTCTGGTTACAAATTGGCATAGTGGCGCCCTGTGTGGCTAAAGAATAGGTTTCAACCAATTACATCACATTTGACCAGTCACATCTTCACTTATCTTCGGACCATCCACTACCAAGTCTCAACCATCTCTGGCTATTCACCGCTATTATGTCTAAACCCAGATACATAGTACATGAAGGTCTTAAGCTGCATCTGTCTTTGGGTCTTGCAATATTGATGCCACAGTGATTTTGGCAATAGTTACTAATGATGCTAACATACCTTGTGTGCTATCATGCAGCTGGTGCGGTTACCTTGGTAATAGTTACTAATGATGCTGACAGTGCCTGCAGAGGCCTGAAAGCAGTTATACAGAGGTTAAGCTAAAAAGTGGTTATTTCGCTCTCTAGATGAAGTTATATATTCACTCAACGATTCCTGTCTTGATTCTGGTTAAATACATACAGTGGTATGAAAAAGTGTTGGCCCCCTTCCTGATTTCTTATTTTTTTGCATGTACCCCTATTTCACACTTTTTCACACCACTGTATATAAATGCATGGTGACCTCATCTAACGCCATACAACCTTTCTGAAGTCATTGCAGAGAATTCAACCAAAACACTTTTTCAACGGCTGTTAGGGAGAGGCTGTTTTCCCTTGAAAACTCAACTGTGCACTCACAGGTCCCACTTGAAGGGGTAAAATTGCGTGCCAAAGTGGAATTCTGCTTTTAAAGATCCAGGGCTTTCTTTTTCACGTTAGAGGCCTGCGGTCCAATTAATGTTTCACAGCGGACGCCCGGTTAGAGGTCTGTTCATCTGTGCAGTTCGGTGTTAGGCTGCAGCCCCAGCAGGTGTTCAGGGACGGAGCGTCTGAGCATCTGTGTGAGAGGGGAAGGCTCCGTGAGCAACTTTGGCTCACTATGCCCGGTGGATCGGGAGCACTGCCGTATGCCCTCGCTCCCATGGCAACATGCTGGGCCTGCCAGTCAAACAGCATCAGTGCGAAAGCTTCACGCCTCCAGGGCTGCGCAGTTCTGTCAAGGCCCAGCTCATTGAGCTAATTAGCTTCTCTACACCCACCCTCCCTTGCCACAAAGTTTTCCTTGGTTTTCTCCAGGTGAAACAGCTTTCTTTTACAGTCTGAAAATGTGAGGTTCAGTGAGAATCACTTGTGCTACATCACCCTCGCTATGCAAGAATATGTTTATGTGGGCCTTGTAGTACAAAAGCACCTTATTCAAGGCAACACTTTGTACTTCCCAGTTTAGGTTCCAGGTCACTGTCACCTCAAAAGGATTAACATTTGTAGGCAAAGTTGAAAACCAGCAGAATAGGCTTGCATTGCTATGGCTCTGTGTGGACTAATGTAGTATAATCAGTTCAAACCAGTTTAATAAGGGCCCAGACCACAAAGAAGTCCTTTTGCATATTGATGCCTCTGTGCACTCTATTTTGGACAGCATTAATACATTAATGTAATTTGAAATTAATTTACATTATAATTTCAAATACATGTCCTCAGTAGTCTAAGCATTGCACGATTTTCTTCTCCTTTTTGTTCTCGGGCCATTTCGAAAACTCGAGAATGCGGGAGGCTTGTTCCAACTGACATTTCTGTTTATGACGCTTGACTAATATTTTTCAAAAGTATACCGCAGATCCATCACGTTACAACAGATTGCAAATTCTTTAAGAAGCCTGTTCAAGCTGCGTTTGCGTTTACGTGTTTGAATTTGGTTCGTATGTCAGGTAGAGGATATTTGGCGTATGTGGTAACATCAGTCGCTGAATGTTTCAGTTGAAACGACGCTCTGTGCTGCTGGGCGTTGAACAAAGATCGAAATGTTTTCTCTCAACAGTCAAAGACTTACCTGTGCAGCAACCAGGGGAAAATCCTGCGGTTTACTGTTGACTTTGCATCTGGGTTCACATGCTCTGAAAGTAGCACAAAGGTAAGCAGTTTTTCAGAGCTACAAAGAAATGTTAAAGGTGTGTTTTTCCAGCACACTTTACATTTATATAAAACTGCACAAAACGTTGATACCATCAACAGCTAAATAAAGCTGGTTTTTAAGGTTCTTTTAAGACTTATCCAAAATCACAGGAGTCTGAACCGACAGTGGATGGTCCTGTATGTACGGAACTTTTAAATATCCCGCAATCTCAGTACTGCGTGTTACTACATGTGAAGTTTGGTTGACAATTAACCCTATAGGCTAAATAATATAATTATTGACAAAATTAAGCATTATTTGGAACGACTTGCATTTTCCAAAATGAGGAGACAATCTGCAGACTTAGTGTCAACAGCAACCCTATTATCAAGAAGCCAAAAGGCAGCCAGACTAGAACAGAACAGAACTAATATGAAGCAAGATAAAGGCAAGGCACATTAAAGAACAAGGGAAATCCCCCAGCAAGCCACTGAGAACTATAAAAACGAACACCAGCGGAGATACAGAGGACCAAACAAGCACAGACTCGCTAGGCAGCAATTGTGACAGAATGTCTGATGTGTTGCAAAAGTTGGACTTTGCACTCAATTCCCAGCGGCAAGTGTGTATAACAGCATGAGATGAAAAGCAACACAGCAAACTGAAAGTATTATAACGACAAATACCAACGCACACTGAAGCGATAATATTCACGTTCGTTCTTCTTTTCCGCTCATCTGAGCATGTCTGTCCTTATGTAATCTGGGCCAGATGGCCTTAATCACACGCGTCTGTGTTTTGTGATGTCCCACACAAAAACGTCTTCCTACTTTAACCTGATCATCAAACCAGTTGTCATTTTAAAAGGCATAAGAAATTAACCTTTTTGTCAAAATAAGCAATTATTTCAAATAAGTAACTATTTCAAAAGTTTAGTTAAATGTTAGCTGGTGTAAATGTAATAAACCTAAAAATCAACCGATGAAGTACTGAGTATTGATCAAAAACAAGAGAAAAGCGACTTGTTTAATGATTAAACGCGTAAGGTTTCACAGCGATTTTCTTAAAAATGTTTTGGCAATCTGCATTGTTCGACGTCCTCTAACGACCTGACCTCTGTTCTCTACCTCAACTGGATTTTGCCCTAGAACCTTGTTTGGAGGTACAAATTCTCCCAGCTGAAGGGATCGTCCGATGACGGGAAAACGCGCGTGAAGCTCCTGTTCCAGAACGCAGAGAACAAACAGATAGAAACGAAGGCAAGCGAGGATCGCGGAGTCCGCAGCATGCACACGGGTGATGCTACATGACGGCTCAGCGGTAACGCCTCATTGCGCTCATTATTCTCCTCGCATTTTCTCTCCCCTCTCGCAGGAGTTAGAGTTTGCAAATTTGACTGCGGTCCTGCACTGCGTGCATTCATTCATCGCAGCAAAAGTAGCATCAGTGGACCCCGTCTTCATCAACAGTCAAAGCATCGCTAGAAAGCACATGTACAATTAGAATTTTAAGCACTTTTTCATGGTATTGTTTCTAACCAACCTGCTCTTTTATTAACTATCTCAAAATATATTTATTCCCTGTTATATTTGTATGTCTTTTAAGATTAGGGAAATGTTTAAAACGAATGAATTTTGGAACTGGGAGTATTTTTTTTATTGATGATTTAGTCCTCTCATCTGCTAAAATCCGCTTGTATATTATGCATTGCTACTGTAGTAAAACATTAACCAGAGTGAAGCGCGCGCGCGTTGGTGTGTGTGTGTGCGCGCGCGTGTGTGCGTGCGTGTGTGAAAGTGCTCAATGTGTTTTTAAAATAAGTAAATGATGTATCAATAAAGCCTCTCTTCCATATTGTTTGGGTAAATGTGCGTCGTGGCTTGTTTTTACCAAACTTTTTACATTCCGTGTAAATTTAAGTGGCGGTGTTTATCAATAACCTATAATTCAATGATGTCTTAGTCACGCATTTTATACTTTTTTCATGAATACCCAATGGGTAGTTTTGACACCTGGGTGTTGTAGATTATTTCAGGACCCAGTCCAGCCCTGTGTGTGAACTGTCGGTATTGGTACTGATGTCCAGTCTAAAGTGTACTGGCACTCTCAGTTTCCTGGGACAAGATCTATGGACTTCATCAGCCTGACCTGGATCAGTGGTTCTGACCAGTGAACAAATGGTTTTACATAATGTTATAAAATCATTAGCATTTATAATCACAATTAGCAATAGTGAAGCAATCACTCATTTCAGTTAAATCTCTTATCTGATGTGGGGAAAAAAAACTGTGATATACAAATAATTAGATACAGCACCTGGATTTCATTTGGAATTAACAATTATTTACCAAAGAGAAATAGCCCCCCCAGGAATGCAATTAAAACACATCCTGTGCAGTCAGTAAGGGGATTCATGTAAAAGATTGCATGTTAATTTTGGTAATATAGATTATGCTATGAAGATGCTGACACTGTGTATGTATCATAACGTTCATGAGGAAGATTCCAACAATGTCAGTTCAGTTAAACTGTACTAGATTTCTGACAACTTTCTTAGCGTGTCACTCAGAGTGGGAGTACATGACATAGCCGTGCAGTTCTCAGACACGCAATGCACGGTTACTCATGTATGTCAAGAGGACACTCCTGGGGACAAACAAACCTCTCCACTTACGTCAGCACTAGTTTTCACAAGCATCAGTGAGCTTTCTACGTCACCACATGCTCTGATGGTGCACAAAGCAAAACATTAAAAAACAAGAAGAGAAATTTTACACATCTTAGTGTACAGACATCTCTGGCAAGGTAATCGGTGATAAAACAGAAAACACAGGCACCCAAACACAAAAAATTGACATTATTCATTAGGTTAAACACGGTTAAGGTTTCAAAAGCATAACTATTGTTTTTATATTCTGTACCTCATGTGTAACTGAACAGGCAAGCAGAAGGTAAAAAGCACATTTCCAAATCACTGCAGTAAAGAATTTACAATAGTGCTTTAAAATCTGTTAGCACAACCATGAAAAACAAGGCTTTAACTGAACGTAATATTGAAGAGGGTACTGTAAAACCTGCCCAGCTTTAAACCGACAGGTTGGATTTCTCAGTAAATTTAAAATCTGATCCATGAGAGTAGGACTTAGCCAGCACTGGCAGCATAGTAACAAATGGAAAACTATCTTGTACTCAGACTTTAACAGCCCAGCAAAAATGAGCAGTCCTGAAAAGCTGAAGAGAAGGCAAAGTCAAGAACCAATTAGAGGAAGGTTATAAGTGCACTACAGCAGGGTCATGAGGATGGTAAGGGAAGGCCTTTCTGCTCATCTAAGACAACACCTGCACTACGCTGGCAGAAAGAGAATCAGCTCAGCTCTCCAGCCAAGAGCATCTCAATGGTGAGACGTTCCGTTTTCTCATTGTTTATCCAGCACAATTCTTTTTCTATGAAAGAGAACATTATCTTGGTGAATCGTAAGAAAATGTACAAATTTTTAATCAGATTTTGTATGATGTAGCTTATGTATAATGTCTGATTTCTTTCGAGTACAGCGAGGACCATGACAAAGTATTTCAGTACTGCTGCCCTGGTCCGGCTGTCCAGCATTCTCCTTGTGTTTTTAAAGATGGATGAAGCCAAGAATTCCAATAGTAAGACTGTTTACTTGTCCTTTGTACATTGTGGCTGTTGAAAGAGTGCATCATATTAGTTTAATGTTTTTCTTATGGAGCAAACTTCAAATTGCAGTAATTATAACACACATTCTGTAGTGCCTATAATACACGAGGTACACATAAATATTTTGACTTGTAAGAACATCACATTTGGATTTGCTCAGTTACCATTGATGAATGAAAATACATTAAATGACTGCTCTTCTGTGGCATTATTTGCATTCTGTATTTCCTAACTTCCAGAACAACTGAAAACAGTAGAAAACTCTCCATTTGAAAACAGCCTTCAGGTAGAAGATGAGCCTTCATTTCACACCGCAAATGGGTAAAGTACTCAAACTCAAATTAAGTTTGGTTGTACTTCTAGTCCTTCACTTAACTTGTGATGGATTTTAACTTCCACTTTAACGCTGTTTGATTTGTTTTCCCCGAAGTGACTGGGAGGGCACATCCCAGGTTCCACTGCACACGTTTTCAATGCTCCGTCAAACCGGGCCAAAGGCTGGGAAGGTATGGAATACGGCGGAAGACCAGCAAACCATTTCACGCATGTTAAACGAGAAGGGAACCAAAAGACTAAAGAGGGCCGTCAAGCCAACAGGTAAATGCCTATTTAAACCGAGCGAAGACAGCGAGATAATGAAGGGCAAGGAACATGTGCGTACAAACCTGAGGCTGTCAAACCCAATCATGTCATAAGCGAAGCTGACGGGGCTAATTAAGACTTGTTAAAAGGCACGTTAGCTTTACTGACAGTTCAGCCTAGCAAACAACGAGGTTATTAAAAAAAATTCAGTGTTGGCAAGAGAAATCCCCAGGTAAAGCATTGACTGAACGCGGTTTTATTGTTCAGACTGACTTCCACAGGACTGCTGGCTTTTATTGAGTGCTCACTGCATCAATTCCAACCTGTGTTTTCACTGACATCGTATAATTTTCATTATTTTCACATTTTCTTTTTTCGTTCAGTGAATGAAAAAAGGGGAAAGCATGCAATGTGCAGAAGAAAGGTACATGCAGACGGAAAATCTAAGTAATTGGGGGTGGACCTTGGTGAATTTTAATAAATTAAATCTAGATATGCAGTTAAAATTATTAAGGAAGACAGTTCAAGATTTACATATATTAAAGATTGTGTTCTTTTGAAAGTTCTCTTCTACATGTTCTGGGCTATTGAGTGTAGTCAGTGATAATCTACTACTTCTTCCACGGAAGTTAAGAGTGCATGAATTAAAGCGTAGCTGGATTACCTGAAAAGAGGACAACATGATGTTTTACAGTGACGTTTCGTGATATATGTTTTTTCAGGTTCTAGTACACTATTCATACAGCCATCAGGTGCAAGGACAAAGGCTCCATCTTTTATCGTGCAATTTTAAACCTCGTATCTATAATTGTTTTCTAAAAAACCTGCCTTAGAAATCACCTTGTTAAAAATTCATCAAGTCCCATGTCCACACAACCTTGTAAGTGCAGGAAGTGTTGATACTTCAGGGAAACGAAAACGAAATCCCAAAGGTGCTGTCTTGAAGTTCATCTTTGAAGTTAGAAAGATGAGTGTGTTACAAAGACTGAGGCAAAACCTTTTCTTCATCAGCGTTGTATAACAAACACCTGAAAGGTCCAACCCACAAATGTACTTTAAACAGATTAAAGAATCAAAGCATCTCTAAAATATTTTTAGTTTATAAACATCTGATTATGAGAATGTATAAGTATAAAGCCAGGTAAATTATATAATAAAATATGTGTATTTTCAACCTTGAAATAATGGGGT
>JABJVR010046903.1:0-29892 GCA_025773905.1 Chitala chitala
ACACACACACACACACACACACACACACACACACACACACACACACACACACACACACACACACACACACAGCAGGGAAATGATGTGCCATCATAAGCAGCCAGGCATAAGGAGGCCACTAAACCAATAGCACACAAACAGGACTCTTTAGGCAAACTGTAACAGCAGAGCGAGTCTGGCAGGGAGATGATAGCACTGCAGTTAAAAGCAGCTCTTCTGGATACTGGACTGCAGAGAGCTTCAAGTGGCTACCCGTGCAACACTGCTGAGTACGGAGATGATGGATGAAAACAGGTCCATTAAAAAAGGTCCATTAACATGCTTACAGAAACCAGACCTAGGCCTCCAAACCTTCCACTCGCTGACATTATGGTGTAAAACAAAAACCACTGGCTTTTCAGATTAGAAACCATTTCCAAAACCGGTTGTTGGTACTTAATTTTGTTAAGGAATGGGTATAAATCCAGGAATCCAATTGTTAACATTTACTTGACCAGAAAGGCACACAAGAATACATGAACATCCATCATATTTGTACGCTTCAGCCCAGAGGAATTCTGGGTAATGTGAATCGTCTCGCTGTAGTGTAGCATCCCTGCCGTCAGCCACTCAAGAGGTCAGGTTGTGATACGCTGCCCGCATTGGAGCTGGCAAGATAAACACACTGAAGAGAAAGGCCATTTATCAAAGACCACACCGACACTGCCTTTACCAGGCTGGCAACACAGTGACCCGATCAAGCGCCAGCCTCACAGGAGGCACCTTGAAACCAACCGGGAATAAAGGCAGCATGGGGCAGACATGTCGTCAGGGAGACGGGCATCGCCCTTCATCACCCTCCCCCAAAATTTATTCAAAGGTGACATTAAAGCTTACCAACTACCTGGGAGCTGTTGTCTTTGAAGCCAAGGTCAGTCATCAGTGCAACAGGAAAACAAGTTGTGTTCCATCACACACCTTTGAGCTCTCGAAGCGGAGACGGACGGACTGTGGCCTTTTGTGTCTTATCAGCACCGGCCCAGCAATGCGCTAAGCACACACACACACACACACACACACACACACACACACACACACACACACACACAGGTAAACTTTGTACCGCAGCAGAGAAAGGGTGAGACATGCACGTCATCATGTGCTGTGCTGATCACCAGTAAAGGCCAGAGGTTTGCTCATCCATCACATCTACACCACCATATGTTCTAGTGTGTCACCATAAGCCCATTACTTCCACCTATTGCCTGCTGGACTGTCATTGCCTTTGATAGGACTAATTGTAAAGATTCTCAAGCTCAAAGGCTCAAAGCAGGTTGTGGTTTGTTCATTCGCTGCCTCTCAAAGCCACCGTGTTTGGTTGGACCACTGTGCATTTCTATATTTCCACAGTGCTCCCTAGTCTAAGTGCAGTTCTATATTTCCACAGTGCTCCCTAGTCTAAGTGCAGTTCTACATTTCCACAGTGCTCCCTAGTCTAAGTGCAGTTCTACATTTCCACAGTGCTCCCTAGTCTAAGTGCAGTTCTATATTTCCACAGTGCTCCCTAGTCTAAGTGCAGTTCTACATTTCCACAGTGCTCCCTAGTCTAAGTGCAGTTCTACATTTCCACAGTGCTCCCTAGTCTAAGTGCAGTTCTATATGCCCACAATGCTGATCTTTTAAAAAACAAAGACATCCCACAGGCACAATCGGGGTGTTAAACAGTAGCAGCGGGGTCTGAAAGTGGCTTATCTATCCATACTTCTTATGCAAACACACACCACACAAATCTTTTCCTTCTGCATGTCCAGATAATTTATTTTCCAGCTGCTTCTCCTGGACAGGACCATGGGTGACCTGGAGCCCATCGCGGGGTCACGAACACAGACAAACACACAGAGTTCCAAAAGCTCACCTGCATTGCTGCAGAATGTGGGAGGACACCTGGTTTAAACACACACACACACACACACACACAGATGAGAAGAATACACACAGTATTAAGAGGACTGAGACATTATTCTTTACTATGTGAAGTCTGAGTGCAGATGCACCATAATCTACAAGATACACAAGCAAAGTCATCGTAACCTGTAAACGTTTTTGAAGCGTTTTACAAAATGTGCTTTGGAACCAGCTAATATCCTGCTCTTGACATGCAAACAGGTTTTCAACACATGCACTCGATCTGACGTTCACCAGCACCTACATGAGATTTTTCCCTCACTAAAATCTGCATCGGTCTTCAACAGAAGAAGAAGAAGGAAAAAAAAAAAAAAAGAAAAAAAAAAAGTGACGATACAAGTTAACCACAGGGAACACACAGGACGTTTGCGTCACGTCATGTCACCATGACAACAGTTGAGTATCTGTTTAAAAGAACACAGGAAGTGAAGAGGCAGTCTTGAGGTGGGAGGTTCAACAACTTAGCATTTACCCAAAACGTGCTTGCAGTATTCACGTGTAGCACGGGAAAGCTCTTGACATGTGTAACTGGAGCCGAGCGCCGCTAATGAACACGGCGGAAACCGCAGCTTCACAAATCCAGCCTAATTTCGGCTTGAGCTCATATGATGCTCTGCATCGTCTTCTTCCTTGGCAGGTTGTTTGTCATTTAATCATTGTGCCAGCTTGTTTGACGACGTTTGGTATGAGCGCTATTCCACGCTCAGACTATTTAATATTCATCAGGAAATAACGACTCAGCCTGAATAGGCAGTTCACTTTAGCTCAGTAGGGTTGGAAGAAAGTTAACATGAAGAACAAGTAAATACAGTACATTCCTCACCATGCTGACAGGAGGAAAAGCAGACAAGCTTGATTATGCAAAAACAAGAGCCAGCAGGGCTTTGACCAAGTCATTACTGATGCCATCCTCTCTGATGTCAGTCACAATTCATACTCCTCAACAGGCTGTGTGACATGCGTGGTTCCTCTGCCAGACACAGTTTCCGGCTAGCATGGCTGTGATGATTCAGGGACAGTGGCACCACAAGTCACCATCATTGCTACAAGACATCCCGGTCCAATGATACCAGTACACCTTATCTCCTCATTGCTGTCTCAGGGAGTGACCCAAGCATTGCAACTATACAGTCTATGAAAACAACGGCACTGAAGAACCACTCTGCATGTACACCACGCCAGCATATGTCCACCAAACAGCTGTTTTACCTTTTGGTAAAATGTGGTGTATAAATGCCGATGGGGATATATATTAGGTTGACCCAAGAACTTGGCCTGGAATTCAGCCATGGAAGACCAGTGAGAGGCTTGTGCTGTAAACAAACTTCAAATGAAGTAACTTCAGCAGATAAGACTTTTTTCATATTAAAACAGCCCTCTCATTAAGGAGGTGCACCTGTGGCCTTGGATTTTCCCAGAATGCAGAGCGGCGCAGCAGTTCCGTCCATGGCAAGAGGACAAGCTAGAGCTCTGTCCATAAACATTCACTTCATCAGCGTACTGAAGTGAGTAACACAGAGGTCAGCTCCATAACAGACTCAGCAGATCCTAAAAATCAGCTGCCAATTCCCACCCATAGCTTCAAAGCAGGGCTCCGTGGACCCGGGGCAGGAATGAGTAATTACCTCACCAGTTACCAGCCTAGACTGGCACTGCGTGGGCATCTGGAGAAACACCAACAGACGGGATCCCCAACGGCATTAGCACAGCCTGCCAATTAAGGTGCCACCCTGTGTCCCTCCTATACCAGCTACACTGCCAGCACCAATGTGTACAAATGGAAGTGAGAAATATAAAAGAGAGAATTAGGTGAACCACATCAATGTTTTTTCCACCCAAGTACATGTCTGTGATGAATTTCTTTGCGATTCCTACAGATGCCAATTAACAGAGTTTAATTTACTGTAAATGTCTAAAGCTTTCAGAGCCAGAAGCCAGATCAATGGAAAAACGAGTTCAGGCCAAACCAGCAGTGCTCCTGCCAAACTGTGGACCAGCAGATCGCGACCTCTGTGTCAGCCGCCCACCTGCACTGAGGCTCCGCCCCACCTCAGGGACATACAGAGCTGGGTTCCAGTCTCACCTCACTCAAACAGGTGACTTTGGCACCAGAAACGGCAGCCTACGCCCTCGTTAAAACCAGTCCCTCTTCCTGCTTTGTCAACAGGAAGCAACCTCAAAACGTGGTCGTTATTCATCCACGAAAACAACGCAACTGTCCGAGACAAGGCAGGAGACAAGTGAGCAGGAGGCACCTGCTTGACTGGAGCACTGACAAGGAAGCACCAGGTGGCAACAAGCCTCCATTCGAATAAAGGAACAAACAGAGCAACATTAATGGAGCGTCACCTGTGCTTGTACGCCTCTCCGAAAAGTCAGGACTGAGAGGCATTTGGACTGTAGTGCTGAGCTGAAATTATTTCTCCATCTGTGGCCAGTAAAGTATTTTTGTTCACAAGCATGAGCCTTATCTGTAAAACATAACAGAATTCCTGCAGAAGTGGACAAACTGTACTTCCCTAAGGCATAATAAACCCAGGCTGTATATTAAGCTAACATCTCTGGGGACACAAAGATCACAAATACAGACATTGGAAAAACAGCCTATTCTCTGTCACTGCAGGGCTGTATTTCCAGTGTTAGAACGGCACCATTTGCTACCTGCAGTCAATAATGGACGAAATGAGTATTTCAAAGCAGGGTCTGAAAGCCGCTAATGAACTTCAATGCTGGAGGAGAACAATGCGGGGGTCATGACATGTGACGCTGAATTACTAGTGACAGTGACTCAGGAGGTCCCATCGTAAGTGCTGGGCTCTCAAAGCCAGAGGACATGGGAGTGTGCAGAGGAAATGGCCCCGCAAGGCATTACCCAGTCAGCACTGAAGCAAAATCTACACACCATCCGAAACATGCTGGAGGTAAAGTGATGCTCCATTAGATCTTTTGCCAATCACTCGCCCCGCAGTGAAGCAGGGTGTGGGGAGGGGTGCTTTGGCTGGGTGTGCGTTTTCATTTAAACACATCACTACCTTGGCCTTCATTCTGCATTCCGAGCCCGTCGGAAATCCTAGCTGACAGGATGTGACCCCAAAAGCTGCCCCCAGGGCAGAGGCCCGCCCTTCCTGCACCCATGTGCGCCGGAACCAACACCACAGAAACCGTTAACCTAATGGGGTCACGACCCTGCATCGCATCACCACAAGCAGCAGCAAAAGCGGGCAGTGATTACTCATGACAACAGCGTCAAAACCAGCAATAGTATCTACCGCCATTAACACAAAAAAATCAAGAGGCTATTAAGTCTGCCATTAGAGATGGAATACACACATTTGGAGAGAGTTTGTGTGCGCGCTCGTGTGGGGCGTGGTCTTGTGAGAGTCATTGCTGGTTACAGTCCACACACAGCCCACAGAGCATGACCTAAACAAAGCGGAGACCTGGCGGGCCCCACCTAGTCATTACAGGACCGAAACTATACTGGTAGCATTTACAAATATAAGTGGCCGTGATGCCATCACATGCTGTAATTAGGACAGTTTGAAGCCAATTACATAGCAACCATGTTAGCAAAGTAAGCGCTCCAAAGAGGCAGAGCAAAACGTGCTGGAGCGGACAGTATCTGAGGAGGATGGAGGAGCAGGGCAACTGTTCTTGCTTTCCTCATATGAGGTTAAAACTGAGGATGGAATAGACCCCTTTTTGTTTAGAGACTTGGAGAGGGATAGGAATCTGCACTATGCATTAAACACTCATTGCAAATGAGTGGAAATACTATCCAAGTGTTCCCTATTATACTAAATAACACCTGTGCTCTATGCGCCATGGCTCCTCCCAGCCTCATGGGGCAGTAAAGAGCACAAATCCCAGAAGCTTAAAAGGCTAGAAAAGCATAGCACGCTGGTAGGGGTTTCCATGGTAACACCAGCTCAGCTGACTTTCCTCACTACCACCAGGCTCAGTCACGTCCAGCAGGGCCACACTGAGCGCATGCGAAACACGAGCACCATATCGCGCACCACAAGTTTCTTCAGCCACCACCGAACTGCCATGGCTCAAACGAGGAGAAGCCAATGTGGGCAGTGGTTGTGCTGAAGTCATCACCAGCATAAACTGCAGCAGCCTGCCTGTGGGCTGCTGTGGGTTTCTCATGCTGGGTGTGGCACCATCTGGGTGAATGCAGTAAAGATGTAACAGATCTGGGAGGCAGGAGTTGACCTCCCTTCTCCCTCCCAACGACAAAGAAACAGTCCTTTTAAGAAATCGGTCCGCAATACCCTTTAACAAGCTACCATCAATCATGCATCTAATTTACACACAAAATACTGCGTAAGGTAGCCAAGTGACGAAACAAGGAAGCCCGCTTAACCAGCAGTGACGTACTCAGCCATTTTCTTCACACAAATCAAAAGACCGCCTGGCCAGAATACTTTCTCTGAAATCTGCAATTTTCAATAAGCTCGTCCGTCTTCAGTCATAGTCCACAGGAGCCGAAGTGTACGCAGATAACCAGCCCTTAGCAACCAACAACGTCAGCAGTATGAGACTGCTAAATGAGTTCTGTCCCAGAAACTGTCTGGTCACTTAAGGTGAGATGAACAGAGATAAATGAGCATCTGCCTGAAAGGAAAGTTCAGCTCCGCAGCAGGTGTTAAATTAATCTGAATGAGTAACCTGCACAGCGACATGAGACGCATCATACTGAAACTCTGTGCCCTGCCGGGATTTGCTCACTGCACATTATTTTTACGCATCATCTTAGCTGGCAGAGTTGCTCTACAGCAGGTTATTCCAAAAAGATCTCCTGTTTTCTTAGAATGGAACCGACAACCACACTTTGAAATGGCATCCACATTCAGCATCTTACAGAAATCCAACAAAGACTATCCTTTTAAACATTTATATTTATTAATTTAGCAGACACTTTTATCCAAAGTGACTTACAACATTTCACAAACGTTACAGCAATATTGTTTCTCTGCATTTGACCCACCCCCCTAGGGGGAGCCGTGGGCAGCCACATGCGGCGCCTGGGGAGCTAGCATTTGAGTGTCTTGCACAAGAACACACCTGGCTGTGCTGGGATTCTGACCGGGAGACTTCCGCATCCCAGCCTGATGTTCCACCTAAAAAGCCACCAGGCGGCTAAGTTTCGACATCACACAGACTAGGTCACGAACGGGAATCAATTTCATAAAAAGGCACCATTTTGCATCACCTTTTAATTAACTAGCTTCTTAATTATGTGAGGAGCGGTCATGCAAGAAAACCGTGAGACCATTGCTGAAAACAATCCAAAATAATTCAGTTCACTTAAATACCATTTACAACAAGCCATTTTAATCAATCGGTATTATACGCACAAGTGCTTTTACCTCCCCCCTCCCGCCGTATTATTCAGCAATGGTTCAGTCCAGTGCTTCAAGGATAAAACTCTCCCCTCTGGGCCACACAGACGGTTCATTCCAGCGCTCTCAGGGTTAAGGGTCCTCCTCAATTTGAGCTTGTACCATAATGTCTCAGTGGCCTCACATCGGACATCTGTGCTAAAACAAGCCTTTCTGTGGGAGCCTGGACCCTAGAGAGAGCCACATAATTACACATAAGCTCACTGGGCCCAGGAGAATCCCTGCCAATGCACTCGCTTCATTCCATTACTCTTCCCCTTGGGGGTGAGGGGGTTGCTCCCTGACACACCCAGTTCTCAACTATGCAATTATATCTTCATTCAAACCCACCCCTCGCCCCCCAAAAGAACAGGTCCAGCACTCTTGTAGTCAGAGCAGCTTATAGAAGAGGGCCATAGAGCCCACGGCTAGACCGCAAAGATATAAGGAGAGTGAATACCTAGTGAAACTGTGACACTCCTCATAAGACATTGTTACAAAACAGCTTTATAGTGGATTACATCCAGTAACCTTGTTTAACTTCACACATGTTCCCCAGTTCAAAACATCGAACAGGTTTAAGCCATTCATCAAGAGTGCAGAAGGGAAGCTGACAGCTGGAACAGCTGCACGGGGCAGCCAAGCAATTCCACACATCACAACTGCTTAGTAAGCACACAGCCATTAGACGGCCCCTGAAACATTTACGGACGAATTTACCCAGCAGCCACAACTTGGTATCGATTCTAGCACTCAGTCTGGACCTACACGTACTCCCAGCTCCCACAGCTGCACCTGGCACTATCCTGGACCAGACACCCGGGGGGTCGAAGGTAAAGAGTTCTTCTGCAAGTATTGCACCAGCTCAATATTTTGTCAGCAGCAGAACTGTATGAAGACAGGGCCATCTGGACCAGCCAGCCTGTAACACGCAAGGGGGACAAGCACACTTCAAGCCTGAAGACTTCAGTAGGGGAAGGGGTTAAGGAAGAAGGACAGGAGGAAGGAAGAAAATAATTTAAAATAATTGAAAAGGAAAAAGACTGGGGAAGAGACATAAACTCAGGACAAAAGAGTGGTGGCTTAACCAATACCATGCTTGCACATTACTCAGAAAAAGAGACTATACACTGACACACCTGACAAGGGAAGCAGCTTCCTGACCAGGTGAAAGGTCAGGAGGCTGATGTACGCGTGTATGATGGGTAACCTCAAAATCAATTCAATTCTGCTCATTTTTTATTTTATAAAGAGCATTTCACACCAGAGCTGCCCCAATGCACGTGACAGTTATTAGAACAGAAGGAAATCCCAGCGCAGGTCGAGGCAAACGCTGACGTTCAACAACATCAGCACCACCGTCCCCAGTGTCCGCTCAGGCTGTATGAGAAAAGGCGCTCTTCATCAGCTGACTGCGCTTACAGGAATCCCGCTGGCAGCACATGACCGCTGTCCAGTAAAATCCCTGAAGTTCTCTTTTCTAACAGCAGCTAAATGTCAGGCTGAAACCACAGATGGCAAAGATAAATGAAGACAATGGTGTGGGAGGAAGGGCTTTTCCTGTGGAGGGAGAGGGGTGTAACAGCCAGGAGCTGCCAGCAGCAAGCAGTCAGTGTCAACCGGCCATTTACACTTACACACACACAGTCATGTGAACGAACACTCTGTTCGGCTCGGAGCGGAAGCTTCCGGCAAGTCACAGCATCCAGCCTGTTAGTGGTGAAGCGGTACCTCCCAGTTTTAAGACAAAGAAACTTAAACACTTCAAAAATCTAATTAAATATCCAGTTGCTATGCTCTTAAGAAGGGTGCCAAGTGAACGAGGGTGGGGTCAGGTCATTTAAATGTACATCCCCAACTGTGAAAAAACACTTTGTTCAGGCTCTAAACAGCTCCGTTTCCTCCTGAGTCGTGACACAACAGAAAAGGTCACTGTGGTCTTTAATGGGGGTAATTAGGAGTTCAGATCATAACTACACTCAGCCACAGAGCATCTCAATTAGTTCCTGAGCCAAAAACTTCTGCAAATGGATGAAATCGAAGGGTCGACACGAGAAAACAGAACTGATTTTTTTTTTTTTTTTTTTAGGGGGGGGGGTGCATTTTTCAAAAACTAGAGTTTAATTAACCTGCATACATGCAGTACAGGATACAAATCAACACATAAGATGACCTTTCCAGACCAAAACGAATCTGAAATTCCGCAGAAAATCTTCAAAACTGCTGACACCCAAGTAACCGCTCTTAGTGAACACTGGTGTCTGAAACAAGGTCGAGAATGACAGCGCGTGACAAGGACACAACAACCGGCACCAGGGTGGGACCACAGGTGACAGACCCAGGGCTTTCTCCCTGGACCAGTGACACAACGTGGGAGCTGCTCCACTGGGCAGCCAATGAGTTAACCCTGTGCAGTGCTCATTTGGAGCACCTTGCCAACAGAAAGAGGAAGCCAGGCAGGATAGCAGTTACAGGAAATTACATCACTTCTGCTTTGGCAATGAAATCAAGAGAACAAAAAAAAAAAAAAAAAAAAGCAGAAGATTCTGCGAAGATTTTACAGAACAAAGACAAAGGAAAGCATTAACTCAATGAAATCCACCCATGTGCCTATAGATCACACACCCAAACCCCAATCTGCAGCTTTTACAACAAATCAGATTTGACTGATTAACTCTAAGTAGCAGGAGAATAATGAGAGAACAAAGAGGTTACTCTCACAGCATGTGTGAAGGTCTTCGCAGGGTTAACCATGAACTCCGACCAGGCTGCGGATCGGGACCAAAACAGAGAGCAGAAAGCAGTTCTGTGACAACAGGAAAATTTATGCAAATGTACTGTTCAACTGCAGCAATAAAACTGTGCTGTGAAACACAACTGGGAAGTGCATGCTGGGAAACGCCTCGTGCATTAAAAAATATGGAAACCATTTCCAAATTTGGAATATGTAAACCTGACTGCTGCTGTTTCTTCAGCTTTTCAAATATTGACAAATTTGGCCACTTTAATACGTAGTACAAACAGTGTGAAAAATCAATTACAACAGAGGAAATGCAGAAAGTGGCGTCCTTAGAGCTGAAAAAACTGATTGGAAGAAAAAAAGTACACATTAACGCTCCTCCTGTTGCTGCATTCGAGCACCTTGTGGCAAAGTTACAAGGTGGAAGTAGGACTTTCAGTGCCTGGACCTGCAGAAGGTCACATTCTGAACCACACAGTCCTGAAGCATGACAAAAGTTGAAAAAAGAAAAAAGAAAAAAAAAAAAAAAAAAAACTGGCAGTTCCTATGAAGGAGTTACTCATTTTTCACCCAATGCGTTCTACTACAACTTGTTTAACTGGGCCTGCTTAGACAAGACCAATAACGTAGGCCTGGAGCTCACCTCCCACGTGGAGAAACTTACCCCAAAGAGAATCAGGCCCATTCAAGAAGCCCAGTAAATGGCCCAAAGTATCCCCGGTGCTCAGTCACGCCCACGTACTGGTTGCACTTAAGATACTCTGCCTTATTAGTCAAAGCAGGACCCTCCGAATTCACGCTCTTGATGAACATCACTGGTGAGGGCTCAGCCAACACCACGCAGTGACAATCACCTGTTCCCCCACTTCCACGCTGTGTCACATGTCTCAGAGGACCAGCACTCACATGTCTGAAGTCAAGCCACTGCCACCAGGGGGGAAATTTTTAAGAAGGAACTCGAAAACACTAGCCACAACGATCACTGCCAAAGCACAGCAAAAGAGAGACGTCAGCAGGATCAGCAGCACGCTAAGGACAGCGGAAGCTCGAGATGGACATGGCTCATGGGAGCCACTTCAGAGCATGTACACATATGTATAGAGCATGTAGCATGCAAGGTTGGAGGAAGACTGACACGTTCTTACAACACACATACAGTCTTGCATTAAAGTGCATCCAGGCAGACAAAAGTTCTCCACGTTTTCATCCTCAAAGTCACAGCGCTATCGAGAACTACACACTAGCGTCACAGTCTCAGAAACCGTCCTTCCCCCTGTGTTTAAGGTGCTCACAGCACAAAGCTCAGGTAAGCCTGAAGCCACAGCTGAGGTGGCACCATCTCGCTCCAACAAGAGAAGCTGCAAACAGAAGCAGGGAATGTTGACACGCTCAGCTCAAATAGGTGCAGAGCTCTGTGTCATGATAGTATCCGCCCCTACGCTTTCCCACAAGAGCCACAGCACTGTGAGGACCTAAAAAAGCTCTTCTAAGATAGCTGTCTAACAGCCTTACAGTGGCACTTTGCTTCTGAGCACATTCAGGCCATAAACACACAGCACTATACGCTGACTCAAAGTGAGTCACCAGGCTAGACTTTAACTGCAGTCACAGAACTGGGTGGTGATTTCAGAACACGGCATGAAGCTACACAATAACCCGACAGCACCGAGACGGAGCCACATCCAGCATTTCCTGGCTGGCAGGGCGTCAGTTTGGACCAGCTTGTACATGTCGTTTCTCTCCTGCTCTTTCAAAACAAAATGCAAGTGATTAACCCAGACAGCCACAGTAAACCAGCATTTGACAAGCAGCACTGGAGACCTACTGAGAGCTTCTACAGACCTCTGCATTGACCTTACATTTAACTTCCTCCACCCCCCCCAACCATTTTCCCCCCTATTAACCTCCACATGCAGTGTGGAACTGATAATCTTAAAAATGGTGTTTAACACCAACTCCAGACAGTAAGAGTGGGGTACAGTGAGTAAGGTCGCATCCCCAAGCACGAGAGAACACAGCACTCTCAAAAAGCAAAGGAAAACAGCATGAACGTTCATCAGCACTGACTACAAATAAAATAAGACATAACATGTACAGAATTTTCAAAACCTTTTTAAATTCCAAACAAACCTGTACGCAAGTCGTCTTTCACAACAGCAAATAACAAAAAGGCAGCAGTTTGGTGGCCAGCTGGAGATGACACCAGACAGTTTAACAATAACGTCACATCTAGTTTCAATGTCACACCCCTATGAAACTTCACCCTTGATGATGGACCCATAAAGGTGCATGTCTACACATCCAGGAGCGTTCACGGGACTACGGAGAGGTCACAAGCAATGGTCCAATTACTAGAAAATTCCAAGCGTAAAGACGTATGAAGAATCATTTCCTGGTCTTAAGACCTATGAAGATGAAAGGAATAAACAGGTCAGAAACTGTAAGAAACAAAAGGAGAAAGAGAACAAAAAAGGAAACACCCAGGCCAGGGGTAACAGATTTGAAAGCAGAAAAGTGCAACCTTTGTAGTAGTCAAATCATCAGATAAAAGCCAAAAATTACAGACAGGAGGACCCTCGACAAGCATGTCAGAGCTGAACCCGCTGACATTTCTCCCTGCCACACTGTCTGCAAATAGCCAACAGCCACACTATTTGCAGCTGCTGACAGGGAGCTGAGATATTTTTGACCAATTTCAGACATGTTTTCATGTCTGCAGGACTGTCCCGTTCGCTTCAGGAACAGTAAACGCTGTAATCACTGCACACCCCCCCTGCAATTACGCCTCCATCCCTGCCTCTCCTTCAACTGCAGCAGCTGAAGATGAGGGGGGGGGCAGGTAACTCAGAGCTGTCAGCAGAGCATCATCTGAGCAACAGTGAAGTCTTGCAGGTACATCGGCAAACATGTGCTCAATTTCACAAGCCTCACGATGGTGCGCAAAAAAAGGGGGGGGGGTTGCGTCACAGGAAAGGCGGCGGCCCAGCCAGCCCAGGCACCCGGTCCCCATGCTGCCTGTGTGGCAGATGATGCAGCCCTTGAGGTTTCAGATCTGCAGAGCAGCTCAGACCATCTGGACCTGCTTTGAGGCAAAGTGCAGCCACCGCTAAAATTAAACTCCACAAACACACACTTTGTGATTCACCCTCCAAGAGGGAGAACAGGGGCAAAGAATTCTAAACAGAAAACAAGAGCTGAAGAGAGGCAGGTAGGGAGAACAAAAATAAAACGTCTCTGGCCGCCAGATTGTGCTGGACAAAAACAGAGAGGACATCGCGCCTCTTTCCAAAGCGGCCTGCTGGCACAGACGCTTGGCCGTAACACACACCTGTGCAGGGCACGCAACTCCACACACCTCCCGAGATTTTCACAGCTACATCTTTACTTGCACTTCAAGGCAGGAGTCACACCCCGATGAGACCGAGCTCTGAACACCACACCCCTCCCTGGGACCTGAACCTGCAAACTTTATCACCCATCAAATTAAAACTACAAGAAAACACAAACACACCAGCCTGTGAGGTGTGCAAAAAGCATTTCCCTGCTGAAGATCAGAAGAGAAAGAAGTACAGGCAATCCCTTCAAACTGACTTAGCTCCTCAAAAGCCTTTGAAAGCGAATGACATTTCCTAAAAACTGAGACGCGAATCCAAGTGAAGTTCTCCAGCGCAAAAACAGCAAAATAGTTTACTAAAATTAAACCAGCAGCAGACCAATTTCCTTTGCTGTTTACATTCTGAGGACACACACAAACGCTCGGTTATTTTCATAGGTGAAACTGTACTTTGTCATTGATTTTATTTGTCCTTCAGTCACACTAGACAACGCTTTGGTCTCCAGAGGACATGCGCAGCTTCACCGAACTCCTGTTTCACGCTGCGCCTCAATGCAGGATGTTTTATTCTGAACATCAATTGATTTCTAAAACATCCCCCAGTTTAAGACACTGTTCCCCGTTCTAATAAACTGCAAAACTCAAACTCACAGAGCTCCGAATGGGTTCAAAGCAAACACAGCAAATCATTAGTTGATTAGCAAGCCTGTTAATTTTCCACTGTAGCCCACCATTATATGAGTAAGTTACTACTGTGTGAACATCGTTCCCTTCAAAACATCTAACAAGCTAATTGCTTGTATCAGAGCATTAGCAGACAGATGATTAACAGTGTTCCTTTTGTAGTCAGTGCTTGGCTGCAAGCTGCCCTTACTTGGTAAGTTGTCCTTCAGAATATGGACTAAAAACAAGCCACAGGCAGTTTACCCAGTTTTCCTGGCAGCCAATCTAATTTATTGTTCGTTTTCTCTCTCTCTCTCTCTCTTTCTCTCTCACTCACACACACACACACACACACACACACACACACACACACACACACACACACACACACACACACACACACACACAGTGGTGTGCCTCACACTTGAATGCTTATGAGCACTGATGTACAGAAGTTTCACATGCTGTTTTTAAACAACTCCACCCTGGGGTAGGACTGCAGCATGTCACATGCAGATGTTAAGACTCCAAAGGTGTGCGAGGAGCCACAAAGGTACCATATACAAGAATCCCTTCAGCAAACTGGACCACAACCCAACACGCTGCCGGATTGTTTATACGGACCAAGGAGCTGTAAGCCTTGTCCACACTACAGGTCTGTTCACTGATTAAACTCACCTCACCTTTCACCTACAGCCAGCAAGCTGTACAAATCATGCCCTGAAAAATTTTAACGTAACAAACCGAGTGAAGTAACACTGATTTCCGCAGCGGCAGCTGGGGTTCTGTGACATTTGGCAGTTTCTAAACCTCCCAAGTCCTGCTTATCTGACATCTTAGTACTTCCTCCCTTACTTGAAAGTAAGGAAGGGCACCAACAACCCTCTCAGCCAATCACTTACAAAAAAAAAAAAAAAAAATTTTTTAAAAGGCAGGGCTTCTCCATCTGTGCCAATAGCAAGGCTGACACACTGATCCTGGAGTTTTCATTTGCCAGCTTGGGCCATAAAGCTTCTTGTCCTACAAGTGGGCTGCTGCAACATGTCCTCACTCACAGAGGGAGCAAGATCCAACACATCAACGTTAAAGGGTGCTGATGGAATCTCTAAAATTACCTGAAAGCCCCCCCTTCCCAAATATCACACTATACAGTACAAAAACAGGGGAAGGAATATGCTAAGCCATCCGTCATCTCAGACCCTGTGCTGGAAAGGTCACCCATGTTTTCACGGACTCTCGCGGTGGATGAATACATACAGCTAGCCATTTTGCTTGTTTGTTGTTACACACCCAACTCTGGCGGTTTTGCTCCAATGGTGGCCCTTGGTCACTGTGACTTTTTTAAACACACAAGCCCTTCTTGAGTACAGAGTGCGCTAGCTGATGAATTAAACCAAGCAGCACCCTCAAGCATCTGCCCAGATGGGACACACATCTCCTAACCACGTGCGTGCGTGCAACCGCACAGTGACACAGACAGACGGACAGACAGACAGACAGACACGCACAAATCTTTGGTCCCACTTGTGCCCCCAGACATCTGTGCAGGTACAAGAAAAACAGGACTGAGAAGCCGAGAGGATATGACTAACTCGTGAAACACAGAGACCAACCACAACGTGCACTTCCTGAAAGCCAAACTTGATGTCACACGAAGTAAAGGTCACTGCGTGTCTGCGGCATGTGCACATGTGTATCCTTAAGACAGCGAGCCCCCATGGGCTCCACATCGCGTGCGCGTCTGCTGCACACAAACTCGTGTCCTTACAACAAGCCTCCACAGGCGCGGCTTCCCATCTGTGTGCACATGCCTGCTGCGTGTGCTTATATCATGCGTGTCCTTATGACAGCAAGCCTTTGTCGGCACCATGAGTGTGCATGTGTGCGCACATCTCCTGCCTGCCTAAAGTGCTGAGGCGCTTTCATGAAGTAAGACCTTCATGAGGAAGTGTCCAAGGCTGCTGAACTGCAAACAGGCCGACCGAGTAAAAGAAGCGAGAGAAACCTGCAGGAAGTGCGCTAAGTACGCAGTCAATGCAAGGACTAAACTGTGATCAAAGTCCAAAGTGAAATAACTACTGAATGGCAGCTTTCCTTTAATACAGTTAAGGAAACTGTTTTGCCCCATTGTTTTTCCCTCAGAAATTAACTGAGGTTCTGAATGGAGGCATCTGATTACTTGTTTAGGCAGTTTGGAAGGCCGTAATGACAGGAAATAGCGAGCGTTTTAAATTCCAACCATCGTCCAAGTTTGAGATGACATCAAGCAGGCTTGGCCCGTCCGTTCTCTGGGTCTCAGCTCCTCTGCTAGTTCCCACAGTGTTAGATGGAGAATATCCAAGGGTGGAGGAGGACCCTGGCCCCCTTAGAGCACCATGCTCACGCCGCTCCTGACTCCCACCTTCTTTCATGCGCAGTTATGATGCAAGGGTGCTGCCCAGCCATCACCACACAGCACAAAACCCAGACTGGATGCCATGGCTACAGCACACGCCCTGAACCCACAGACTGCATGGCCGGACACTGCCATTTCACAACCCGCAGGTCAGTAAGGCTTACTAAACCGGCCTGCAACGTCAGCCAAGTTTTCAGAATCACCGGCACATGAATGCAAACACTTCTGAAACGGAACCAGCCTCGCTTGGTTCGCACCACATCATTCCTACACTTCTGAAACGGAACCAGCCTCGCTTGGTTTGCACCACATCATTCCTACCTTTGCTTTCCTGCTTTTCATCCTATTTACTTGATGCAGGAATCAGCTGAAAGTAATGTAGTCTGAACTGTGAGCTTTTAAAAGTCGTTACTTCAAACATCATTAACAACATTACCAGACACGTAAAAAAAAAAAAAAAAAAAAAAACCCACACCTATTCAAAATCACGAGTCTGGGAGGGACGGGGAACAAGAGTGAGAGGAACAGGCATCCCTGTGACTTAAGGACTTATCTCTCATTCCATCTTTAAGCGAGTGGTGTGCATACGTACATGAACCTTCAATAACAAACAAGATTCTGCCACTTATATTTCAAAGCTATTGCAGAAACATCAGCACCAGAGCGGACAAAAGGAAACGGTCCGACACCACTGATATGAAGTCCACGTGGATGAACCTGTGGTTTTTATTTACTTTTTTCTTCATTGTATGAAGACAGACAGACTTGGCCAAAGCCAAAACATTTTAATCACAAAATTCAACATTCAATGCATTACAGAGCTTTAGTTTGCTGCCAATAGTCTAATTTCAGAACATAATCTCTTAATAACAAAACTATGGTCCATAGCAGTTATTAGCAGACAAAGACCTTGTTGTCAGTGGTTTAATTGTGTTTGCATAAATTACTCTTAGCATTTTTTTTTTTTTTTAAGAATCACTCAGCGATGAGGCTCAAAAAAGTGAAAGTATTTCTCGATAGGTGACAGACAGCGGAGTCTACTCCCAGACACTGACATCACGGAGCTGAAGGCTCTCTCAGGTAACTGTGACACATCACTGAACACAACTAACTAACGATTTTACCCAAAAAGGTTAAAACAGCACTGTAGACACTGAGGACGCCCCCCCACCTTTCTAAAACATCTGCCCGTAAGTTCAAGGTTAAAACAAATGCACGGCAAACATTCTTACAGGGCTGGATAAACACAACATGTTCAAACTACAAGCCAAGCTTGCATGCTGGAGAGGTTATCACTAACAGAACAAAGCTTCTGAAATCCTGGTCAATTTCAGACCCCCCCCCCCCACAGATGTCGTGTTTTACACAAATTCTGCGCATCAACTCTGTGTTTGCATGGGGAAAATACAGTTGCTCCCACGCCTGCCTAATCTGACCACTGTCTCGCATGTCCACAGTGACCGTTCTGTTCACAGCAGGACCCCTACTGTGCCTTCCTTGATCTGGGTGTGTCATAAAACATTCTCCTCGTGGCCCTTGTTGCCGTTACAACAGTGCCTACGGGGGGAGGGGAAGGGCAAACTTCACAGACAACAGCCCTTTCAGTCACAGCTTGACATCAAAACTTTCCTGAGCCACAGAAATAAAATATCAGAACTTCCATCAGTCGGCATCCTTGAGACTTATTTATAGCTTCCAGAGGAAGGTCAAGTTTGTGCAACAACACTCTTGGTCACCTCTGATCCCAGAACAGGTTTTATTATGGTGTAAACAGTCTCTCCGTCCCTCTCTCCATCTAGTCTTTCATCTCCAGAGATGCTGCCAATACCATTTTATTGCCAAGTCGGGTAACCATTAACCCTGAGGGCGAGTGTGAGGGCAGTTCTGCAGACAATTCAGTCGCCCCTCTTTACACCAGAGAGCAAGCACTGCAGCCCAGAGCAAAGTGCAGCCGCGCCTCTGGAGCTGCATGCTTGGACCGCACACGGCTACCAACTTCTCCCTGGTGGGGATTAAAGCTGGACTGATGACCCTGAACTGAGCACATGCCTTTCTTTACAAAGGCAAACAAAAGCAGATAACGTACCAAATATAAACCACCGCTAATTTACCTTCACAGTACCCTTTCACCAGGGTAATATCACCTGCTGTAAAAGGTTCCGAAGCCACTTCAATAACGTCAGAAACACCCCCCTACAACTACATAAACACTTGTAAAAAGTGAAATATAAAAAGCATGATGGCCTCCCCTATCAGCTGCCTGCCTATTTGCTACACTTACACAATGAGGTCGGAGTATGAAAAGCATTTTTAAAAGACTTTCATCTGAAATACTAACAAGCAGGGTTGGCGGTGCTTTGGTGCCTTCCTGGGACGCAGGGGCATTAAGTGTTAGTCAGACTGGCACAGAAAGTGCCCGCCGGTACTGTGTTGGCTACTTTTCTGATTCTGTACACCAAAAGCAAGAATGCAGAATTCTACATGGTATTAAACATGCGCCAACTCCCCCCTCTACAATTCATACAAGACAAGACTGAAAACAGGATAACGGACATAGTCTTGAGACAACGAGGCCCCGCACCCCATCTAGCCCCTTACAAACTCACAACCACAGTATTCACATACATCACATCCACCTATACGACAGCGCACGCTGCTCTTTCCCATTTGCGAAGAGGGGGGGACAAAATAAAAGCAGAGGTGTCGGCCGATCGTACCCAGGAGCAGCAGTTTCACTTCTCTGGCCGCTTTCTCTCCGTCCTCCCGGAGGTTTCTATCGATCATCTTGGACCTCTCGGCGGCCGCCTTGTCCTCTTGACTCACCGTGCAGCCCATGGCTCCAAGTGCACGCTTCACGATGGCAGGAGAAACAAAAGCAAGACAAACAGCAGAAATGTCACTTGGTGCTGCACACTCAAGACGACTGCGTTCCTCCGTCGTGCAGTTTGTTCAACTTCCCCTTTGAATAAAAGGTTACACAATTCTCCCGAACTCGCCAAGTTACTAAGACAAATGGCTTAACTTCAGACACGTAAAGAGATATTAAAGCGCAGTACTTGCATGGAACTTCTGATTAATTGTCAATCTCCTTGTTAGTCTTGTATTTTCTTCTTTAAAAGTGAAACACTAATAATCCATCCATCAACTTGTTTCAGCAATCCACATAACCTCGCAAATGCGGACAGAAATACGCGCTACAACGCTAGATCCGCAGCTGTAAAAAAAAAAAAAAGTTACGATTTAGTTCGCCTTAAGTCTGAAACAGATCTCCAAGGATAGCCTTTCAAAGCGATACATTAACTGGTTACAAAGTTACAAAGTGTTCGTCCTCGGCCTCTAACTCGCGAGTATGGAAGAGGCGTCACGCAAAGTCCGACAACTGCGTTATGGAGCGGACTGATGAAACTAGCGGTCAAAGAACCAGGACCGGTCCGGTCCACTTCTAACAGATGCTACTTCAAACACACACAATGAACAGAGCTTGCCTCCAGATATGTCCAGCTGTCTCAACTCGTTTGGTGAGAGCTCAGACTTACTGCTGAAATGCGTCTTTGCTTCTTTTCCCCTCTCTTTCCGTTTTGATTTATCGCACCGCCACACCCGAGCACTTGGAGAAGTTCCTCTCCGCTACACAGGCTGGAGACGGTCTGTGCCCCCCCCGCACCGAGAAGCGTCGGGCCTCGACGGAACGCCTCCTCTTTTTGCTTTATGGGAACTGTAGTATACAGACAGCGTTTCCATTCTATTCAGTTCAGTCTGTCAGCCAGTCTGTCATCTTCTATATCGCTTCATCCTGTTAAGGGTTGCGGGGAAGCCTGGAGCCCATCCCGGGAGACACAGGGCAGGGGACACCCAGGGCAGGGGACACCCAGGGCAGGGCACCAACCCACCGCAGCCATTCAATTCAATTCAGTTCAATTTATTTTATATAGCGTATTTCGCAACAATTTGCCTCAAAGCGCTTGACAGAATCAGGTTAAGGATGTTACAGAATGAATGAAGTAAAGTTAAAGCCAGACAACAACAGAGGAGAGGAACCAATAACTCCACAGTGCGGGGAAAAAATACCTCTGGGGGCTCAAGGTCGACTGGCTGCCCAGCCCCTCCTGGGCATATTAACAATTGCAGAATACAAAAGTTTATAATGGACACTATGCATGTAAATGACACGATAGCTACAAATAATTTAATACATTTACTTACTTGTGTTTAAACCTGTATATATGCATGGTCGTGTGATATTACCGTTACTATATGGGATCTAATAAAAGGTTGTTTAAAATATTTGTATATTTGTTCTGCTGTGGTTTTAATTATTTAATTAAGCTTTAATTTAATACTAATATAGTTCTTGTATGTCTTGTGATAAGTGCTTTAAAAGATCACAAGAAACGTCGCAAAAAGAATATAACTGAACTAGGCACACGACCACATTCCATTCGATCCTGAATTTTAATGTTTTATGTAGACACATCTTTTACGTAAGACGTACATATTACGGTATCTTCCTGTGGTTTTTATGGCTTCTGTGAGAGAAATAAATTAAAAATACTTCGAAAACTGTCACATGCCCGTCGAATCATTGAAGAAGAATTCCTCACCGGAACGCAAAGCACTGTGTAACGTAACACATTTGGGAAAGTTGGAAAATAGGAACAAAGTCAAACAGCGCCACCTCGTGTGAGGCAGGCGTTACAGGAAATCCTGAGCCTAGAGAGCAAGAGTATTAAAGCTATGATTAAAACATCTTTGGTGTTTCAAAATAAGAATGTGTGGAGACGCCATTGAGGATTTTCGAGGACACGTAATGTAACAACCATCGGAAGAATACGTGAAGAGTGTGGCCCATATGCAGCAAAGCATTCACCTCATTTCGGCTTTTAAAAAGACCCACTGTTTACCATATAAAACTTTATTTACTGTTGATCTGTAATTTTTGTGAAACTGGGTTTTGTGGCAGGAGCCGTCAGCTCTTAAAACGTCCGATTTTTTAAATGTTGAAAATACTGCAGGAATAGCCGAGACCTGATTGGTCAGTGCGAAATATACAAAATATATTAATTACTTTTTCTCGAAAAAAATGTAACCTTAGTACTTCTCCATACTCTTGGACATCGACGTTACGCTATTAAATTACGATAAATCGTAAAGTCAGTGTTCTAAAACTCAAACACTTCTGTGTTGCGATCATTTAAAAAGTATTTTAATGACGTAATATTCATTAGTTTTGAAAATACGTCATCATTTATTAACACGTGTCGTGTCCAAAGACACAAGTTTAACGCGATAAAAGTAAATTTGCGTAATTATTGCAATGACCAGATCTTGTGTGTCATCCAGTTTGTTTGTTTGTGTCTTTGTTTTCATTTTCTTTCGTAAACTCGTACATTACAGTAAACGCGCTTCTGCGTTGACTATGTAAAGCCTCACATCGCTGTGTAGACGAAGGCTGTTTGGTGCGCACATGACTGCGGAGTAAATGACGCGTACTTACCAAGGTCATCTGTACTTTGTTGTGTATTTACTGTATGGGTGTATGTAGTTGTATTGTACAGTTTTCACATTATATTGTAAATATTTATTGGATTTTTTTTCCTCCTAAAGTGAAGTTGTAATTTTATCAGTCAAGTATACACTTATACTGTGTGTTCATTCATCTGTTAAATATATGTTGTTTATCTGTTGTCTAGTCATTTATATGTTTTATTTTGAAAGGCACCGCTGTAAATGATTCGCATGACGGTGACCATGTAGTTTTTTGGCTTTGCGTGAAATTCTTTTCGACGTGCAACGTGTAGCTAATGTTGTCTCTGCTTTAGTCACAAGAAAAATGGCACAACATTTGAAGGGGAAACTGCAATAGAAAAACTTTTATCTCAGATGATATACACATGAGAATTATGAAAACACGCAACAGACGAATTGCTTCTTTTTGGTTTTATTGCAATATACTGTACATTGCAAATTCTGCAATGCATTTGTTTTTATTGATAAAAAGAAAATCCAAGATAAGTTTTATAAGCATTTTAAATGATTATATTTGTATTTGTCAAACTAAATCTTCTATTTACACTATGAAACTAGATATGCATCAGGAATACAAAGGGTTTACACTTATATACAATATTTATAGATGCTGTTGTGTAAATCCAAAATTCATACAAGTTGTTATTTACTTATGATCATTTAATCAAAGGGATCACACAAAAAATGAAACGCAAAGTCTAGCCAGGGCCTAGATGTGATGGCTGGTATAGATGCTCAGTTTCTAAATATTGCCCTCTAGTGTTCAGGTTTGACTTGCACTTTACGACAAAATGAAAGAAACAAGAAGCTAAACCAGGGCTTCTTAACTTGAGGTCCACAAAAAAGATTTCAGAGGGTCCATGAAGTTGGATGGGACAAAAGTACATCTTTACATCGACTGACTGTGCATGAAATTTAACATATCCTTCAATTACAAATGAAGACAGAACACAATTTTGAAGCATTATTTTGCGGAGAATAGACTTCATCAGACCAGCAAAGAGGTCCATGGCACAAAAAAAGTTAAGAACCCCAAAGCTAAAAAGAAGAAAATATAATTAGTTTGTCCTATGAGAAATGTACTGTTTTGTTTAACCCTAGTTAAAAAGAATTTATAAAGCATGTGTTCAGAGCTGTTGCAAGGGCAAATACATTCAGATGAAAACGTGTTTATAAACTGGACTAATCCAACTTTTGCATGTGTTCTGTTCTTATGTAAAGATCAGGGACAGTAAGTAATTATGTGAACCTCTAACAGCATTTTGGCCTAATTTAAATTTCAGCTGAGGTGACTGCTGCTAAATTGACAATATTAGATTTTTTTTTGTCAACAGTCTACGTGTACGACCTATTGCACAAACCGTACAGGTATGAGAAGAAGGTGTCCATACTTAGGTCAAACCCCTGTGATGCATAGTTTTCCCATATGAATGTATGATCCACTGCACAAATGATACTGAATTACTGGTCAGGAGGGTCACCACAGTCACTTACGCAAGACACACACAATGGGGGGGAAATGGATTAGAGTCGAAAAGGACGATCCACTTAACAGTAAAAACCACTAACATTATTCTTTGGGGAAACTCCTGTGAAGAGGGTTTGTGCTTCATAACCATCTGTCTCAGAGAAATGACCAGTTTCATACGAAAGTACGTACAACACCACTACTTACTGTTGCTCAAACACAGAGATTCATCACAATAGAGGAACTGTAGCTAGAAACCAGACACATGGCAACTACAAGACAGGGCAGTTTGTGCTTTCTCTCAGCTACCAATATAGTTTTCAGGGGGAGGAAGAGATTCACAGCAAATATGTCATTGCATAAAATCACAATGTGCGTCTGTCTGCCTTTAAGGACTCTCCTTCCATTAAGTACAATGTCGCAAACCAACCGAAAACAAAATGGCAGAAAAAATAAAGATAAGTAAATATAGAAGATGGTTTTTGTTGTGTAACGTGCCTGACATTTAGACACTGGGTATCCTGTATTACCCTAATACTGTGCTGAAAAACTGTCACTCCAGAAGTGTTCAGTCTTCACACCATTTCACAATGTATTCAACAGTTTTGCAACACCAACGTTTTCTGGCAGATTCCGAGGAGAGATGCACTGGAGCTTCAGGCACACTGCATTGTGTCTCGGAGACGCAAAATAAACACTAACACACACTGTCATCACAAAATAGTCAACTTCAAGTATTCTGAATTTACATATGCATATTCTCATACTGTGTTAAATAACTCTAATGCTACGTCTCAGGTAATATACACAAAACATAAACGATTCGGTCTTCTAAAAATTAGAAATCGGAAGTTAATTGCGTAATTCACAATTACGTTTTGTTTACCAGTGAACTGATTAATTGTTATACATGTGCAGAGCCTCCCAGCTCACATGCTCTAGCTAACAATCTGCACTGCAGTGATGCTGCACAGTTCCAGCGTTGCTAAGGTGACTAGCTGTGCGGTCGCAGTGCATTTCCACATCTTCATTAAAAACCAAACTCACCTTCAACTTGGGCCTGTTCTGCAATATGAATGTTAAACATGCACGACATCTCCTTGAGAAGGAGAAAAGACCCTGTGTCTGTTTTTAATTTTTCTTTTTCTTTTTTTTTTTGGTTATCTCTTTTCACTTTCAAATTTCTTTCAGTAACTGCTCCATAATAGCTACTGGACAGCGTCTCGAGTAACCTCGTTCTGTTTTGACACACTCCACTCCATAAAGTCCATTATGCATTAAGTGTTTAGGTTATGTCTTTTCTTAGCTAAAATACAGTATACACCTTCTATGTTGGCATATATTGGTAATATTGCTCTCATTGGAATGGGGTGTTAACAAAAAGCACCTAAGACTGACACCTTCACTGCTGAGTGGTACAGTGCCAGTTAGGCAGTTTTGTTGCCATTGGTAACATCTCTGCCCAAGAGGACTGCTTCACTTCACAGCTATTGCACAGTGTGTTTCCATCTCATGGAGCCTTTCCTTATTTGTGGTGAAGCACCTCCACACTCATAGGTTAAAAAAAAGCATCTACCCAGGCTCCTTCTGTGCTTTTGATTGGGTGGTTCAGAAGGTCCAGTGATGTGGTACAAGGTGAAGGGTAAGCAGCATATAAGGACAGGCCAAGACGGTTGTAGCGGGATGTGACCAAATGGCCTCCTTGCAGGGTTTCACCTTGACTGATTTTAGTCTGAACAGGTTCTGAACTGCCTTGTGTGCTTTCACTGTCTACCATGTGTCATCTGCGGATTATGCTCAAAATTCACATCTGAACAGAAGAGATGTGAACTGTCTGACACACCAATTGTTACAGACCCTATATGTCTCCTATAGACAGCAGTCTTCTCCATGTTCGTGCAAATGGTTCTGACCAGCAGAGGGACTGAAATACTGTTCACGTGTCACTGACACTGTTACAGTCTCCTGTATTTCTCTGGTTTGTATTTTACAAGCCAGATGAACCAGGAGTCACAGATATCAGTGCCTGTGGTGTGTCACATGTGCAATGAAGAGGGAGGCTAAAGCTCAGCAAGAGGAAAGCTTCAGGCATCAGCAGATTCACATGAGGTTTGGCAATACATAGTGAGTGGGATGCATGCCAAAATTCTCCACATCAACAACTACCTTGGCCCACCCTGACTCCCACACTAACCGAGACCTAAATAAAAGAGCAGTTCTATTTAAAAAAAGCCAAAAAAAAAACAAAAAAAAAAAAACATTAGTGTGCAAATCTTAATGGCCACTGCCTGAATTGTTGGTCCCTGTAGTCCAGTCAATAATAATAAAGCTAAGACTCATTATCATAAATAAAAATCCAAGTCCAGCAAAGCAGGCAGCCTGAAAGGGAAAGAGACAGTTTTATTTAGAAGCAGAGTGTAACTGAGTATAAAGAACAGAGTAGTGAGAGAGAGAGGCATGACCATAACACAGGGCCACAGCAGTGAGATAAAGGGGCACAATGATAACAAAGTCCAAGCAGCGAGAGACAGAGAGGCAGGACAATAAGAAAGAGTCACAGCAGAGAAAAGGCACAACAATGATAGCCATAGCAGTGGGATAGTGGCATGACAATGAGAGTCACAGGAATGAGACAAAGAGGTACAAAATGAGAGTCATAGCAGTGAGACAGAGGCACGACAATGAGAGTCACAGCAGCGAGACAAAAAGGCATGACAATGAGAGGTTCGCATCAGTGTGACAGAGAGGCACGACAATAAGAGTCACAGCAGTGAGAGAGAATGGAAACATAGAGACAAAATTAGAAAAGAAACAACAGTTAAAGTGTACTATTCAGTTTTAAATGGCTAACAAAACTGTGAATCTTTTGTTGCAGGAGCTGCAGTTACAGAAAAGAAGGGAATGGCGGAGTTGACACAGCAGTTTTAATACATCTAAAAGGAGATTGTTGACACTGAGAAGCAGGTGTCATTGCTCACCAGAATCTTGGGAGTAGAATGCATGGGTTCTTGCTCTTTCGGTATGATGCGGATGTAGAAAATGGCAGGGAAGATGAAGATGAGGCAGGGGGCTGATGTAGCACCTGCAGGGGAGGAAATGGCACAGATTGGATGAGACAGCAACCATGCAACATCCGCTGCATGGCCTACATAGCCTAGATAAACAGTAAAACCAAGTATGTTGTGTGGAAAAGAACACTCTGCAAGTAAAGATGTGGCAGCATTCAGGGAGAAAAAAACAAGCCTCTTAGATTTCTCTCACACAGGCCTAAGGATGATAGGCACGTTTGTGTGTGTGCATGTGTCCATGCGTGCATATGTGTATGTGTGTCAGAGGCAGTGAATGTCTGCCAGCACTTTACCATACACACATTTGATAGTGTGTGTGTGTGTTGTAAGAACGTGTGTATTTTGTCTGCCAATATCCTTTCATTTTTGCGAACCTACTTATATGCTATACACCGAAAAATATCCGTGATTTTCCAGTGATGCCTAGCAGTGCTATAGTTTCCTAACATAGTCTGTTTACACATATGCAAATAGAGACAACACTGTTGTGGGCAGCCACACTGTCCTCCAAACACATCCTCCAGCTGTGTGTGAACCTGTGGAAACTGTTAAGCGCTGCACAAAGCATCACTGAGATTATTCAATCTGCAGTCAATGTGAAATAACCTGAACGGAAGTAAAGCTCTTAGAAAAAATTGTGCTACATAAAGAATAATTGTTTATTGAAGGCATTCCTGAGATATTGTCTATTTTCATTGCAAATGCATGTCAGGATTCTAGAATACTTCTCCACAGGAGATGAAAGCTGAAGAGAACACAGGCAGGGCCATACTGGCACGGCTGAGCGGCCGAACAAACAGATTCCCATCAAGTGTCTTGGAAGCCCACCGATGATTCCAAAGATCCCGAGGATGTTGGGGGCGAAGATGACCAGCAAGTTGATGAGCATGAGTAGGGTGATGGCAATGAAGATGTGACGAAGCCAGCTGAACGTCTTGTTGGGAAAGAGCATCTGCTGGATGGCCCTGCGAACCTGGCAGAGACAAGAGGGGAGCAAAGAAGATGAAAATCACTCCACCTGCTGTCAATGGGCCCACCTGGAGGAG
This sequence comes from Chitala chitala, assembly GCA_025773905.1. NCBI lineage: Eukaryota > Metazoa > Chordata > Actinopteri > Osteoglossiformes > Notopteridae > Chitala > Chitala chitala. Next base: position 27,572 of record JABJVR010046903.1, read on the forward strand.
TGACAAGTGAGAGAACCTGGAAGGGATCGTGATGAAGACACCTAACCTTAATGCCATGAGGAGGCTGAAGTTAGTGTAGAGTCCTAATGCCAGCAGCTGTTAACCCGATGTTAGTGTTAAGTGTGGTAAATGTGTTGTAAATGTGTTGTAAATGTGATTGCTCATATAATATGCAGGCATCAACCAATTAAATTTGAATGCGTGTAACTTGTATGATGATCCAAAAAATAAACCTAGTTTAACAAGCATATTTTATTAGCCTGAACACACAGACCTGAATCAAATATGTGTGTGTAATATTGGCATTATCACAAAAACAAACCTAAATGCAAGTGCAAAAATGGTACCGGTATTACATAAAAAAAAATTATGTGTCAAAGGAAGAAATTAAAAAGTTTTGGTTCCCAGGTCAGATGTAAAAAAGAAGCCTTACCCATGAGTCTGTCTAGGAGGTGTGGTCTGAAGCAGAGCGGGACTTACTGGGAAGAGTACGATGGGCACTGTGAGCGTGACGGCCGTGAGCACAGCCAGACGGACGCATAGGATCAGCGTATCAAATGGATCGATGCGGCTGTAGGTGTGTAGCAGCTCCGCCTCAACGTTCTCTGAATAGACAGAGAGACAGGTGTGGTTGGCGGCTGAAAGACGTGTATGCCAAGGCCATGCCTAAGTCTCCACGGAGACACAAGCAAAACCACCTGACTGGACAGGTCGGTGATACAGCTTTCTGAAAACCTGCAGGAAAATAAAGTACAATATCTGTGCCATCCTGGCATCAGACTACTCAGTGCTGGGGCTTAGAGATCTGAATCGTCCTTCACCATCATCTTAAAAATGCATAAAATGCTTGTGATGACCTCTGTCGTGACAGTTTACTCTCCTCACCAGCAGAGGGCGTACGTACTTAACCTTGGTTTCTTCCTCTTACTGAGATTCTTAAAACAATCCATCAAAAAGATATTCTGTATTTTTGGACGATGACGCATTACAGTCTCCATAAGTATGTTGGAAAATAAACAACCAGATTTCCCATACAAACCATGCATCACGCAGAAGAAATTAACTTGCCTCAAGGTTGGCAACATTTTCTGTCAGGCAGGTAAACACAGCACGCACGCACATTGTTCTGAGATATGCAGTCCGTGAAACCACGAGTGCAACAGTCCTGCATAACGGACGGATGATGGGAGCAGTATGGGGGGGTGAGGGTGAGACGGCGAGACTGACACAGGTGTCCAGGCCTCACCATAGAACGTCAGGTATCCAAAGAGAGCGGCCAGGAAGTACATGATGTACATGACAGCAATGGAGATGTTGGCAACATGCTGCATCCTGGTCTTGGTGGGGCTGCAAACAGAGAACAGCACTGTAGTACATGTCAGAAACGACTTAAACACGTGTATGAACACACACACAGCAAACATACACATGCACGCACAAAACACACTGCATATGCACATGCCTACACAAAACACAGCAGATATACTCAAACATTCAGATATGTGCACCAGGCTCAATTACACACTGGCACCAGTACGCATACGGACAGTTCTCTATAGATATGTAATTCCAACATAGAAGATCTGTACTTATGTAAGAAATTTCTGACATGAAATCTTGCATAAAATTTGCAGAAAGTGTTTCCAGAAAAAAATGTAAAGTAAGCACAAAGCTGAAGACAACATAAGCCCTAGCCAACACACCTGGGAAAGGCGACCAGCTGTCTGTATTTATCATCTGTTTAATGTTGCCATGCCCATCATTCCTCCAACGTCCGCTAGGTGTTCCCTCTCTAAATGCGCACGTTTAGTGTCTAAGTTTATTAGTAATTACCAATTGTGTCTCATTTTGTGTCCTTATTTAAGATCTCCCTGTGCTTTAATATGTTGCCAGTTATTGTGTTCCTTACTGTGAACCTTAGTGGGAGCCTTACTGAGTGTTAATATCCATTGATATATGTTAGACCCTAGTTTTGTGTTCCATCTGAGCCTTTTGTTAATACCCTCTGGACCCCTGTTCACCCCTTCCATGCTTTGTTTGGAATAAAACTTCCTTCTCTGCAACTGGACCTCGCCTCAGCCTGCTTGATTCGTGACAATTGTCATTTGCAGGTGAGCTTGGTTTTGCCATATTAACTGAAGAAATTATGACATACACAAAAACCGAGTTTCAAAATTAGTCATAGAATGTATTTATTATAGGCGGCACGGTGGCGTGGTGGTTAGCACTGTCACTGTGCATCTTCAGGCCTGGGGTTCAATTCCCGCCTTGGGTCTGTGTGCGTGGAGTTTGCATGTTCTCCCTGTGCTTGGTGGATTTTC
>JABJVR010046904.1:1890-29886 GCA_025773905.1 Chitala chitala
TGTCCATGTTAGTGTCACAATGTACAGTCTTTCCTGAGCAGTGTGCACACGCACACACACACACACACACACACACAGACACCATCGTCTCCTTCATGGTGCTCTTGCTGCCTCAGGCCTCTTGCAGACTCGCTGTTTGGCCCCCTTCCAGCCGTCCCCTGTGGCTCTGTGACCCTGCGGTGGATTTCAGGCTGCGCCGCAGTCGCTGTAAGAGGCACGGTGACAGGCCGTCGAACCATTCAGACGCAGCGATGCTCAGCATAGTGCTTTGGCACTGCACATACAGCCGCACTTTCACATAGACACCAAGTGCAGAGATTTGCCATGTACAGCTTTCAAACACATGCACAGACACGCATGCTCCCATACACACATACAAATGTTTGCCATTTACTGAGCAACATTCCTACTGTCACATACACAAGAAAAACGTGTACTCAGTCTGGCTCATCACACGTGCCCAGGTGCGTTCTTCTGTCCATACACACATGCATATGCAACAGAATGCACAAACCTGCAGCAACACACTTTCTTCTGTTGAGGTTGTGGTCCAGAATACAAACTTGAGCTAGTGCCACGCTCTACTATAAACCTCCACCGATACTGTCAGACCCATCTCAGGGCTGCCTAGGTCCTGGGGCAAAGTGTCTTTGTGAAAACCTGTTGTCAGCTTAATTTGCAGAGACCTTGCAAACAGCAGAGCTGTCATGTCCTGCTCAAATGCATCCTCACTCATCTCAGTGCAGAGAGGTTCTTACACACACACAGCACAGGTAGATGGCCTTTTTCTGGACCACCACACCCCCCTCCCCACCTCGTGTGCCGGTCCCCACATCCAGATGTTTATTTAACATGCAGCAGTCCCTCGCGGGTGGTCTTCACCAGTTGACTCCAGAGGGTCTGTCAGCCAGTCTGCATTTGTAAAGCTGACACAGACCCTGCCACCTCGGGATGTGGATGCCGAACCTGGGGTGGGTGGTGGGCGGGGTGGTGCTGGTTATTACCGTCCCACCCCCTCCACACAGGGGCCCCCTTGTGCTCTTTGTTTTGCCTGTGAATGAGAGACGGCAGTCAGACAGGCCAAAGGCAAAACCCGCTGACCTGAGGAGACAGAGATGGGGGTAATTCAAGGACTGGGGTTCAGCTTACCTGATCAAGCTCCCGTTTGGCACTGGGGAAAAAAAAAAAGAGGCCCGGGTACTGTGATCATGGGATAGCTGTGCACTTACATTATCCAGTCACACAGCACGTTTAAGGAGCTACATGGCACATTTTAGGAGGAGAAAGTGAGAGACCTAAACCACCAAACAAAACAGAATGGAACCGAACTTGTTCTGACAAACTAGGCACTGCTGTTTGTCACACTGCTTACATGTGTACCCTTTGAATTTTGAGCCTTTGGTTCTTACCTCTTGGCTGCGTGCCACTTTGAGGCACTGGATTTGTTGCACTGGTTCAGCACGCCCATCCATATTCGGCTTCCTGTCACTTCAACTTTTCATGTAAAGTGCCTGTTTAGTACCTTAAAATGCCGGTGTGTTTACACAGCAGCCTATGCACTGCATCAAGAACAAAAAAGCCTCACATCATGAACACAATGTCTGCACAATAGCTTTGTGATTCCCCCTGCTCCTTTAAAGTGTCCTGCTTTTCTTTAGGATGCTTAAATAAGTTTTCTAACTGTCTGCACCACTAGTCTCTGTTCCTTTCCACCAGTTGGGGAGACACTGTCCGTGAAAATAGGACATGCACGCATTCCACAGGAACGTGAAACTCATTGTTCAGAGGTGTTTCCTTGAGAGACCGTGGGCCTCTAGGTGTCTACTTTTCTGGGCTCGCCTGAGGATATGCAGTCTTCCGTGCGCTCCAGAAAATGAAGACTCTCATTGTGGGCATCACTGCTCCCATCTAGGCGATGGCGAAGATTTTCCGTGGCATGTTGAGAGAAGTGGGCCTCCATTAGCTGATGGCAGATGCTGTAGAAACACAGCTGCATTCTAGTTCTTTCAGCACAAAATGGACAACTTGATGGTGCAAGGGATGCAAATATAAGACGGGTGGATGTGACTGGATCAGCTGTACCATGGCACACTCCGCTCTCATGTCGTGTAACCATGAGCGGAGCCCACCCCAGTCTGGTTCTGTAATTTTTGTACCCCTTTGACATTTTGCTTTCGGGCTGATTCACTTCCTTGTGCACCACAGCCTGCTGACGTTTTCACAAGTCGGTGGTGTGTGAGTGATATAGTTTTTTTTTTCAGGGTGATGAATAGCAATTTTTGTGACATGCAAAGCTCGGCATCAGGAGAGCCACCAAAGGCACCAATTAGGGGGGTGATTCATGGTTTCCTAGAATCCTTGTGTTTTGTCACCCCAGTACATTGAGTCCCCAGTGCCTCACCTACCCCACCCAATGAGCCTTCAGCAGAAATGTTTGTGTTGTGTTGTGTGTGCTTTTGTGTGTGTGTGTGTGTGTGTGTGTGTGTGTGTGTGAAAGTGATCCCCATGTTGAGTGGTGCACTCGTCACTTCTTGAGTCACTGAGCTGGCCTCCTGTAGTCGGATGCCCTTGCGCTGGGAAAATGACCAAGACAAGAGTCTGGGCCTGATTCTTTGTGTAAAAGCACAGACATCTGCTTGTCCAAGCCTGTTCTTCATTACACATGGCTGCTATTCTTGTTTTGCTTTCTTGTCAAGGTTCAGATCCGCCTTTTAATTGCAGTCAATCAAACATAGTTACATTGTTTATTAGCTCCTTTAGCTGCCTTGTAATGTCCTGATGGGGACATCTGCTACCCCCACCCCCCCTGCCAGATACTAAGTCCTGTAGCGGGCTGACTCACTAATACACAGCACCATTAGCACGCAGTTCTAATGGTGCTCAGTAGAATAAAGATACCGATGTCACCATTGAATTAACAAAAGTTACTGAAGTTATGAACTGCTGTAGCTGTGTTATACTGGTTGTTTTTCTGGTAGCCATACACTAAACATTTTCATTAACACCAAAGGAGACAGCAGCTGCCAACAGTCATTCTCTCCTGTTTGCAAAATACAATTGTGTTATTTGAAAGAGGTATGCTGTCATGTCTCTATGGAAGAGGGCACTATGAAATGTGTCAGGTGTTTAGCTTGTAAGTAAAGGTAACCCTGGAAATCATGTGAAAGTTGTGGTTTGATTAATTAAAGTCTGAATATTAGAAATTACAACAGAACAATATAAAATGGTGCACAGGCGAAGTGGAAAGAGTGGGAAAAAACTGTTATTACAGCTCATGAAGCACTCCAAGATCATGTGTGGCATGTGTTCGCTTGTTTTTAAGGCTACCATTATTAAAACTAGCAGACATGTCGGTCTGTTATGGTAGCCCGTACAGGACTTTTGGCAGAGTGGACTCTGATACTCAAAGAGGGCATGAGACTTTGTGATACTTTCTTTTGAACTTATTGGTACATGCTGTCATCATCAGATTTTGTGTTTTCCAGATCTGTCAGCATCTCTTTTGAATGGCGCACTGTAATGGTAAAACAGAAACTGGCAGAATGATTGAGTGTTGGCATAAAAACTGTCAGGTGGAGGAAGCCGTTAAACAAACTTGGCGAACGATGAAGGGCAGCAGTAGATATGAGGGTTATGAGGTACAGGAAAGTGCAGGCAGACTCACAGGGCCATCTTCGCCAGGAAGCTGTCAAACCTGTGTTTACATTGCATCCAGAGGTGCTGGGAGGTGTCAATGAGTGTAGCAACTGTCTGGAGTTTGAAATCTTTACACACTTCACCAGTCAAAGTACAGAGCGAATAAAGGACGGTTTCCTTGTTCTGGTTTGAAGTTCAATTTAAACTATTACACATTCATGTTTTATATCTATGTGATATATATACATTACTGGTCAAATGTTTTACAACACTCCCATTTTTTCTGTTTTTGTTGAATGATCCTTTCACCTACTCAACAGCATACAAAAACCCTGCATGATGAACCAAAGATCTCAGATTTTGATTAATTGGTCTATAAGGCCTTCTTCCAGTTTTCAGGAGCCCACTCGTGGTGCTTCATGACCCAGGCAAGTCTATTTTTCTTATTTTGCAATCTTAGCAATAACTTTCTTACTGCCACTCAACCTGTCAAATATGCAGATCAAAGTCTTCTCTTCACAGGTGAAGCTGAGACTTTCTTACTTCAGTCAGTGTTAAACTATGCTTGACGCTGTTCTCTTGTGAGTCACCTGTCATGCAAGCTGTTGACTTTCAGAAAATTGTCTTCTGATTCTAGCTCTGGGTCTGCCAAACCTCTTCTTGTCTGAGTTTCCTCCTGTTTCCAAGTGCCTTTTGATAGAGGAAACTATACTCACTGACCGCTTGGTTTTCTTTGCAATTTCTCTAAAGGAAAGACCTACATTTTAAAGGGTTATAATGGTCCATCTGTCCATCAGTCCTTTCACTTTACCACCTTATCCAATTCAGGTCATGGGAAGCCTAGCGCTCATCCCAATAAACACAGGACAGGGAACACCCCTAAGTGGGGTGTCAACCCACTGCAGGGCACTTGTAACTGTTGGTCATTGTTTCCACTTTGTGTAGTTTTTGTTTATTTTTAAGACTTGTGATTGTGAGTTTGGTTTGTATTCCTTATGTAGTTCGTTACGTTCGAATGGCGCTTTTATTTTGAAATTTCAGTTACAGTAACGTACATGTCTCGCTGAGCTGCACGCGAGTGACCGTTAGGTAAGGTATGCCAAACAGTAAGCAGAGTAGTTTATACGCTACAGTTTAAATGCTTTCTGCTTACCTAAAGAAACCAAAATTTTATGTCATCAAACAAGACAAAAGATATTAAGACACTCCCGATTCTAGCATGCAGCCAATGAGTTTTCACGGTGGATTTGAAGGTGGATTTAAAGGTGGATTTGGAGGTGAACTTGAAGAACAAATTTGAAGAAAAGGAAAGCCTTTAAATAAAGCAGTACAAAGAAAACCACTTGTGTCTGTGTATGCTGGGAGGGAGCTACAACACTCAAACAAACAATATACAAATGCCAACAGCTTAACCCGTAAATAAACACATTATAATGTGTTGATGCTTATTACGGTCAACTAATAAATGGCTTCTGTAGAAATGTTGTATAAAAATCATTAATTGCACTAACTTTCGGTGGCTACCTCAATGCTACATGTTAATGAACTGCGCCAAAAAGATGGACATTTTCCCAGAAATAACGTTTGAGTTAAATTATGAATAGTTGTCAGCACAAGACGAGGGGAAGCCAGGATGAACCTAACAAAGTAAGACAAACTGCATGGGATTTAAACTTTCAATGTTGTTACTGTAATGTGTACATTAAGATGGTGTGCACGGATATGCTCATTGTTTGCGTTCCTTAGCAACAGTGAATTCACGGTCCTGTTGCGAAACTATTTGTGTTGATGGAGCCACATAACTAATTAAATAAATAAAAACATAATAATCTGTTGCTGCGTACTACTGTCAACTGATAAATGACGTTTGTGGAACTTGTAAAAAAGCAATGTTGAACTCAAGGTTGTGCCTTCACCCTCGTGTCTGCGACATCATAGTCGTGATGACGTTCAATAACAACAGCAGCTGTCCCTCTCGTGTGATATTGCTGTTATACTGTATATATATATTTGGAACATTTTCTAGTCAGGTATTGATTTGCTGCTATATTTTACTTTGGGCTTTAGTATCTTTTGCCCTGGTCTGTTCTGTATTAAACAACTTATTTTGTTCACCAGTCTTGATCCTCATTCTTCCATTATTGTAGTAGAATGTCTGAGCCAAACATGGACCCAGCAAACTCCAGATCTCTTCAAGAGGCTTTTATTTATCAAGTCAGTCTACTACAGCAACACTAATAGCAATTTACTCATATTTCTGCCCTCTGTCAGCAACTCACCACCACCCTGGACCAGCTACATGGAGCAGCTCCCATGGCAACAAACAATTCACCTATTAATGCAGTTTAGAAGGAAGTTTTAGTGACTCTGGGCTCTTCAATTGCCACCCCAGCATACTATGATGGTGCTCTCAATAGACACAATGCACCCTGGTCTTTGAAATCCACCTAGCCTTATTCCCCACCCAGCACTCCAGTGTGGCTTATACTCTCTTTTTAACTGGGAGAGCATTTGCCTGGAATCAAGATGCACTGGTATGTTCTGACATGCAGGTGTTGGTGCATGAGCTGAGACGTGTCTTTGACAACTTAGTTACTGGCAGAGAGGTGGCTAATGCCTCCATTTGTAACAGGGACATAGATCAGTGGTCTTCAGGATCTTAGGTCTTCAGACCCAGTGGAACCAGGAGGCCCTAATGTCAGGTGGTTTTAATAGTTTGTCTCCTGAAATCCAGTATGAATTTATAGCTCGTGGCTTTGGCCCTCATCTGGAGTCACTCATCCCCTTGGCAACCTGGATTGACAATTTCATCACAATTTCATTTTGGATTGTCTGCTGTTGTCCTGTTACTACACCTAGACATGTTGCAGAGGTGACCTCCCCTGGAACCAAGTACTGAGGGGCCAATGCAGTTGATGCCCTGTTGACTGACTAGTGCCTCCACCTGCCAAGTACCCCAGAAGGGCTCCTGATCTCCCACACCTAAATCCCCACCACCCTCTTACCCCTCCTTCTTAGCTATGGAATACTATGACCTCAGTGAGGTTTTCAGCAAAAAGAAAGCATCCAACTTGCTACCCATTGCATGTATAACTGCCCTATCGACCTTCTTTCAGGTATCTTTCCACCCAGTGGAAATGACTTCCTCAGTGCTATTGCTGTAATTGTTGATTGCTTTCCAAGGCAGCTCATTTGATTGAGTTGATTCTACAGCATGTATTCAGGCTTCATGAATTACCTCAATATATTATGTCTGCTCAAGGTCCACAGTTCTCTTCAAGATTATGGTAGGCTTTCTGTAAGTTGCTTGCAGCCACTGCCAGGGTCTTCTCATGGTTTCATCTTCTGTTTAATGGCCAGCACCTTGAAAAATAAGTTTTCTTTCCTTCAAACCCCCCACCTGGAGTTATCCTCTCCTTAGGGAAGGGTATACCCATAAGTCCCCATAATTCTCTTCCTAGCTGTTCCACACTACCATCCTCATTTGACTGCCAGTTGGGGTACCAGCAGCTCCTATTCACCCAGATCCTGGTGTTCCCTCAGTAGCTGTATTGATTTGATGCTGCTTTTGGGTTTGGGTGCAGGCTAGTGCCACCCTGCGACAAGCATCAGCCGAGCAGTGCCATTCATACTCCTTAGGATGGGAAGTTTGTGTCACTGTATGTTCTAAACAGGTTATTTAAAAATATCTCCAGTATAGAGTCATTGAACTTTTCCTTTCATTTTGGTTTATGTGCTCAATGCCAAACTCAACTATTTTCTGTCTACTAAATATGACATGAGAACATTTCTTTTGCGCTGCCCTTGGTGTCAAGGACTTGGCTCACTCCGACAAAGTGAAAGTTGTCATCAGCAGCAAAATATGTTTTGATAAATGATTAATAAATTAATAAACAGTGTCATTTCACGCTCACCAAAAAGGTCAAAGCAAAGAAAGTTACTTCTAAAGCCAATTCACCCTATCTTTCCATCTACCCCCCCTCCTTCAGTGTGCCAGAAAGGCATATCTGGCTATGTGATTCTACAGAGCCCTGAAGCATATTTACTACTAAAGGCAGAATCACTGGTCAAAACACAAGCTCATAATGGTATGTACGCTGTGGAGCAAAGCTAGCCGCCATTGAAGCAACCAATAAGAGAGTCAGCTGAGTATATGTATGATTAATAACATGGTAGTCCCACACACTGTGAGTTTGAGACCTTCATGTTAACATGCAGTGTTGATGACTCCCCAGGGCAAATAATGCAGGAGCCAAGAGTAGCTGCCAAAGTGTGAAAGAGCCCAAGTTACCACAAGAAGATACTTGGCTCAGTTAAAATGCAACTTTGGCAGCAAGGCAAACCAATGTGACAAATTACTGACCATGTTCAGCCTGCTGTGCTGAAGAGCATGACCATATTTTATGTCAGGGTTATTAGCATTTCTGATAACAAACACTATGTTTGCTTGTCATTAAAAACACATTAGTTGTGGGGATTGATATCCTAAAGCGTTGAGGTAAGCAGGTGTAGACGGGAGAGGGGGATCCCTCTGTCTCGTGAAACCCAATATGTTAATTCAGCTGCCTTGCTGCTCTAATGTCACTTTGTATTAACTGGTTGGGGATGGGAGTGGTTTAACCTTGAATTTGGCATCTTCCCCCCTCCAACAGCACCAGCCACACTGTCCCCCCTTCTAACAATCTGAGGAACTCTGTCCCTCTCTCACCCTCACCGGGTTTCCTACGAGTATTATATTCCCTTGCCCAAATGCTCCTCTTCACATGTCCTGTACCTGTGGCTGCTCACATTCTTCAGCACCCCCCCCCATCCCCCCCCCATCACCAGCACCATCCCAGTTAGCTCCTTACCTTTAGTTAATTCCATGTCTCCAGCATGGCTTTTGGAGGTGGGGGGGGGAGCATTTCTTCCATGCCTGTCCAAACTGCTCTCCCAACCCCTCCCACTCCTGTCATGATAAAACTGGAGCATGGGCGCACAGCCCTCCCTTGGGTCCTGTGTATGTGCCAATGACAGGGAGACATGCTGGTATGCATACATGGTGCCAATTGTCTGCTTTGCACCCTGTGGCTATTGTGACGCTTCTGAATACACATAGCAACAAGACGTCCTGGTGTTAATAAATCGAACCTGACATACTGTGTGAACTTCAAAATTAGTGGTTTTCTTTATGCATATATGCAATAAAGTCCTCAGTAATCAACCATCACTAAAATATAATGCTTTAAAATAAATATGGTAAATACACTCTGACATGAGTACACATGAGTACAAATGCTGTCCCACATGGGACTTTGTGGTATCTTATTGAGTGCTTTATGCAGCCTGCATATGAAATTTGACTGTATTTTGTGTTGGAAAAATCTGAAAGCTCATGTTGAGTCCTATTCTGTGTTTGGATCAGTGTTCATTTTTCACTTTCTAGGATGCACAAAAAATCCTCTAGCACAGTTTTACAGTTTACTGTGTGTTTACTCTGGCATAAGGTTCAGCCTTGTTGTGTTTTAAGTGCTGACATATATCATCATAAACTGGAAAACATCCAAAATATGACAAGTGAATAAAGCGTGAAAGGAAGAAAATAAACAAAACATTTATGAAATTAAGTGTTAAATGAAGTATTCAAAAAGCTTTAAAAGCCGTTTAGCCTGAACCTCAGGTTACTATAACAAAACAAGTAAAGTTTTTTGTTTGCTTTTTCTTTAAAGTTAATGTGCTGCGTTTGAAGCATTTCATTTACACGTTATCTGAAGCAACACTGCTTCTAGATAATTTGTGGAACAAATACGTCATAACATTCGAAGAAGTAGCCTTTCTGAGACTTAGATCAGAAGAAATTAAAGCCTGCAGAAAATATTTGGCAGGTCAGCAAACATCCACGGAGGTCTGGTGCTTGTGGCCAAATGTATCTGCTGTTCTCTGCTGTGTTGCTTGGCTGATCTGTAGAGGAACTCTTTCAGGAGGTTCATGCTATCCAAAATGTTCAGCTGAATTGAACCCACGTGCTTAACACTTTTTTCAGTTTTCATATTTTGTTTCTGTCTCCCTGCCACACCTTTGTTTTCCACTTCACTTAACACTTTCTTCCTCAGTTTGGAATAGATTTGAATTCCTTCCAAGTCAAAGGTTTTAGCACTCAGGCTCTGAAGTACAATGACGCTGATTAAAATCATGTGCTAAGTTTGCTTGTACACGTGAAATTCACTCAAACAGTCCGGGTTAGGTATCTGACATTTTGTGTCAAAGACCTAATTTAGTTGAATATGTTTAAATTCTCTCGCACATATTGCAAATGAATGATTAACGTGAACTTCACAAGACAATAAAAAACAATGGTTACCTTTTCAAGTCTTTAGAATACAAATGCATATATTTCGTGCAGAACCATTAACAACTCAACACAGGTTTAAGAAAATGTCATTTGAGATGAGATGTTAAACATGGTGCCAAATTCACTCGATGTGGTATTCTTCTGGGAGATTAATGACACAGGTGTAACACTAAGATCATGAGAGGACTTTGAACACAGAGATCAGATTCCCCGTGCCCCAGTGAGTCATGGTTTAAGAAGAATAACTTCAGAGGACTGAGCAGCTTTCAGTGTTTAGCTACGCAAAGAAAAATGGTTGACGTCTGAGATAGAGAATGAAAGCTTATGAAAAAGCTTTAACACGACGCACCTTGTGATGCTCCTTCCTACACACACACGTCTTGCTAAAGACATTATTAGTGTTTTTGTACATGTAATAATATGTTGAAAGTCATCAAAACTGGATGTTGTGCATTTACATAGAAAGCAGGAGGTCTGGCTCGTGTTAAAGCATGCGTCCAGAGACTGTCATGCCAAGGTAGAGGCGGTTGAGGCACCGCAGACGGGTGAAAATGATATTACATCTTCTTGCTTGTCTGTCATGGAACATCTGCCTGTCCTGTTGAAAGCATAAATGCAGAACGTGTTGTTAACACATGGAGCTGATTACACTGACAGAAGGAGGCATTTAGCCTGGTGGTTGAATGTCAGACCCAGTCCTGTCTATGTTTTCACGACCATTTCATTGATTTGCAGACCTACATATCCAGCATTGAGTCGTAGTGATAACATTTGACATACAGGATAACAGCAGGTAAATTTTGACCTCTGTGAAACAATCTATGTATAGCAGCATGTTTCTGCTGGTTTGTTTTTGTTTATGTGTCTTAAATCCACTATAGCCATAGTTCTGCACTGTCCAACTTCGTTCTATTTTTCCTGTTTGTTTTAGGGGACAACACTGCATAAAGGCCCCCCTCCACACCCACCATGGCTCTTGAGGAAGTTGTAAGATGAGCGTAAGATTGGCTTTTCCTTTCGTCCTTCCCTCTCCTCGTCGCTGTGTCAGCGTCCCTTCCTCCCCTTACACATGCCTTACACATGCCCGACTCCGAACAACAGAGCGCCTGTGTCCCAAGAGCCTGTGCCCTGGTATCGTTTACTTTATTAGCATTTGGTTCTCAGAGACGAGCACCGTCTGGCCCATTAGGTCTCAATGGTTGGCCACTGATCTGTGGCGCTGTGGTCAGCAGGAAGGCGGGCCGGGAGCAGACAACATTGTCCTCCTCCTTTATGGACATGACTTCTTCTTTCTTCTCTCCCACTTCCTTCTTTTGCTTGTCTACTACCCCTGTTTCACAGTTTTGAGTTTTGTGCTCCTCCCCCCTTGTCTGTTTTGCCTGGTGTTTTTCAGGAGGTAAGAGCATAAAGAGACAGCCTCCCCAAAGGATCTTCGTGCAGTTTTGTTACGGTTTAGCTGCTGATGTGTGGCTGAGGCCCTGTTGGGCTGCCTGTCCTTTGAAAAACAAAGGCACGCGCCACAGAGGTCTGCTCAGGTAGCGCCAAGTTGTCACTTCCCAGAGTTCCGGTGTTGAAGGCCAGTGCTGGTCCCCCTAGTGGGGCGACGTTGAGCTGGATACCACAGAAAACCCTGTTCGCACTCCCTGTTAACCTACTTTCCACTGTACTACTGGGCCACACTCATAGAAGAAAAGCTGCACACTAAAACGGTTTGACAGTTCTTGGACACAATGAATCCAATAACAAGTAAAATCACATCCCCAGGAACCTCGAACGGCCTTCAGTTCTGAGCGTCATCTGTCCGCACAAAGACCGAGCGTAAACGCTGGCTGAATAGAACGGCGGGTTGTAAAACTCACAGTGCATCTCTATGAGCAGTTTAATCTGAAACGATGTTAAGTGTGTGAATTATGGACAGATGGAAATCATTAAAATGGGTCTGTATTGTTCAGACCTGGGCCAGCTGTCAAAAGCTTCCTAATGTCAAACTCATTGGCCCGGATAAACAGCTGTCTGTACAATACAGGGGTGCTCTTAAAATTCTCCAAATTTGTGTTGACTGTACAATTCAAGGTACAATTACATGACCAGCTTAATCTATCTACCTTTTATTCCTTTTATTGAGGCAGAAATGAATTAAGGCTTTCTCACCCACTTTTTATACATGTTGCTTGCTGTAATTGACACCAGAGACACTACCCGGAGCTGCCAAAATTGAATGTTTACAACTGCTCAACGTGTGTGAGCTCAGCAAAGTTCATGTCTACAGCTAAGTACCTTGCTGACGATGTTTATAAACAATTTTTAAAGTGTGCTTTTTTTTTCTTCATTGTTTGGAAAACCTGTCAGCTGGAACAGGGGGACAGTCCTGTTCAGACTAGGTATGGTGACCGTTAATTTAGCCTCTTCACACAAAGATGCCTCACTGAGCTGCTTCTTGCAGTGCCACGAGTCACCGCGTTCCCTCAGGTCTCATACACTGGCCGTACGTAACCCCCCTCCCCCACAAAACCCAACCCCTCATACTACACTAGTCCATAGGCATACTCCCTTAAGGATTTTCAGATGAAGTCCACAAGGCCAGGTCCACCATCAAGCACCATTCTGTCATCATGGCGAGGCTGGGTGTGTGTATGTGTGGGGGGGGGGCTGGGGTGGCATGACGTGATGGTACACCAAGGGGACCTTAAAGAGCTTTGACGAGTCTGTCATCTACAATGAGCTTCCGCATCACAAACCGATTCTCTCTGACTCTCCCTGATGAACCGCTCCTATGAAATATACAAAGAGAGATGTACTTACTTACTCCCTGTTTTTCAGAAGGAGCTCGAGAGGTGTAAATTATTTATTATGATGTCTTCTGCTGTCAGGGCTCTGTGCCTCCTGGATAGGAGGAAGGGACACTGATCTCTCAGGAACAGGCATCGGAGGTGCTGAAATAAGGCTTCTGCTGCAGGCTCCTTGTGGGAGAGGAGTGCTCCTTACTTTGTGGCTGAAGGAATGTCTTGCAAACTGGTGTCCCCTCCTCCCCCCAAAAAAATGTTCAAAATAGGGTGTGGCAAGAGCGGGCCAGGGAGAGCTCCACATTCTCCTGTGAAAGATGGTTATGGGGAGCACTTGCCTACCACTCTGAAATATCTGTGAAACACTAATCCCCTTCTTTTATAAACACAAATCTTACTACTGTATTTTTTTCACTAATTACACTTACTGAGCAAAAACAGCTGCAATCATGCGGATCCCATAAAGAGGACAGAGGGGATGAAAGAGATGTAACGCAACTAGGATCCAGGTTCCGGGCCCCACTTTGTTATATGGTAGTAATCAAATTGATCCAGTCAGTGGAATGGCTCTTTTTTTCCTGAGAGGGAAACCGGGCTCATTTGCACTACATTAATTGAAAGGCCTGGATAATAACACACCCCCACAAATACTTACAAATGAATGCTTCAACGTTTCCTAACGTATTCAAAAGTGCTGGGATGGAACATATCGGATTCAGTCAAATGACCTTTTTATCAGATCACCAGAAGGGATTGCGTCAATAAGATTAGCCCAGGGTAGGTTAAAAAAAGTAACAAATAAATATTGTGGTTATTTAATTTATTATCAGCAGCTTTGGTTGGTAGTTCTCTGAAAAGAATTAAGCTGGATGTGTGGGTTGAATAGGAAGCATGTCCCAGCAGAACTCCTTAGAGAATCAGCCTGCAGTGCCCTGTTTTCCGAGTGAGTTTAATGTGTCGGTGTCTCTCCTGTCCAAACAGTTTTTCTCTGAATTAACATGTTCACATAAACAAAAAAAACTCCAGAGCCAATTGCATTCCTCTACTGCTGAGGATTCTGCCTTCTGATTGGTGCTCAGAGGGATCTAGGAGGTCAGAGAGGTCAAAAAGAGGGGAAAAAAGACTGCAAGCTTCAAAACACAGGGCAAGTAGAGACAAGAGAAGAAACTCTCACATGGACAGCCAGTTGCTGTTTGGGCAGCTATCGTCACCGGTCATTACCAGGCAGACTGTGCACGCCAAATGTGCACTGAATTGCCTTTGAAATACTCTAATAACGTCTGAGTCCACTTCAGTCACAAGACATTCAGATTGTCCAAATAATGATGGGCGTGTCTCTCTGTCAAACATCCACTAACTTTGTTAATCAGTTCTAGAATTTGCTTGTTTGTCATTCTATCCGTCAGAACCAGCCTATAATTGCCTGTTATTTGAGTCACATGGTTTTGACAGCCAGCCCTCAAGTTATGTAGAGAGGAGCCTTTTGACTGGAGTTTCTCAGCACTTTTTTAAAATCGTCCACAGTGGCACAGAAACAACCATTATGGTCGAATTGTTGAAGTTGCTCACAAACAGAATTCAGAAGTAGAGCTCAGAATATGGTTCAGCCATTGGTTCTACTGCTTTTAAAATCAGGCCTCACCACAGACTAGATGTAAGGATCCGTTGGCCACTGGAGGAGAGCCACCATGTGATTCTTGAACACCAAGGATTTGTGATGCCATGCAATGTGATTGGCAAGGCTGATGTGTCCAAGTCCAGGCACAAGTTGGGACTGAAGATAAAGTATCTTTAAATAAACTCACCATACTTAAGTAAGCCTGTTGTGTTGGGGAAATGGCAGAATCAGGTAGTAGTGCACCAGTACACACATCAGAGAAATGTTACATTTGACGTAGCCTCTAGTAGCAATAAGTAGCGATTTCTGTGTGTAAGTGTGTTAATGTGCATGTCCAGTGTACATCAGCCAAGCTGTACATGCTACTGGCATGTCTTGGGAATCTGGAAAAGTGACCAAGAGTATCATACAAGACCTCGAAGACGAGGATACGACACAACTGGAAATAGCTTGCGAATTCTTTCCCACAGGCCTTTCTGGAGAAAGAAGAAGAAAAAAAAGTTCAGCTTTTTTTCCATGAACGCGTGAACAGTGGACTGTCCCACCCCCCCAATCTAATCTGAATCTGGCCAAGGTACAAGCTCCGAGCGTGCGGTGCTCCAACAAGCAGTAGGAGAAGAGGAGGAAGGCCTGACTCATTCACTAGACGCCATTGAAATTTTTTCATAAAGTGTCCAGAAGTCATTAGTTTGGACGTGTTAAAATGATGGAGTCGGTTTATTTACGTGGTGAGGCTGACTATTAGCAATCACATTTATGTCATGATACAAACACATTTTGCTCTTAATCTATGTGATCTACATGCCCAGTGACTTCCCTTAATAGTTCATAGACAGAAGTTAATTATGAAGTAACCTCTCCTTAACAGCACAAACGCTCTTTTGCAAAACAATTGTTCTACAGTAATGATTTAATTAAAAGTCATGTAAAGTTCCATCCCTTGTGTAATGGGTTATAACCATAGTGTTATATGTAGTTTGCTCTAATATTCATTGTATTATTGTACGATGGGATGTATTCGTGTTATTGCATGCAATTGTTATGGAAAGTAAGCAGACTGGGAGAACACAGAATTTTAGGGTTTCCATGGTAATGTTTCTGTTATGTTGCTCCATCAAGGGGTGGGGTCTTTCCAAGATATTGCCAGAACATGTTGGTGCTATATTAGATGGCATTTATTTTTGTAATGGAATGGTGGCTTAAACAAACAACTTAGGAAACATCAGTGGAATAAGTGGCAATTAGTTCACATTTAAACCTAATCCAAGGTCCCATATTGCACTGAGCTCTTGGTTGTTTTTTAAGAACCCACTTTAATCCCCCCTGCTCAGCATGGCTGTGCAGTGTCGGAGTACAACAGCTAGCATAGCAGTGAGAGCATGTGAGAAAAGTGAAAGTGAGGGATAGAGAGATGGGTCAGAAGGGGCCAGGGAGAGAAGCCGGGCTCCGATTCTGCCAGCAGAGGATGTCCCCACACTATGATTTGTAAAACAGGTGCAGACACGTCACATACAATCCAAAGTGTCATCAGCATTGGTGTTTTCCTTTAATATTGTCATCGCTGTTGCCTTTGTCTTCAGACTCATCGTGCCACTCGTCCCGCTGTCTCACAGCTCACATAGATGCTAATGCACACTAATGTAGATTGGGGACCATTTTCAGGTTTTCTAGAACACTCTTGTTGTGTAGATGCAGTGTGTACACAGCCGCATGTTGCGAGTGGTTGCGCACGTGCCACGCTGCTGATCCAATACGAGAGCGATGGTGCTCTAACCCGACTGTCTGTGCTGAGCTGACGTCATTCTCAGACCAAAAACACACAGGCGAGGATGTGTGTATTTCACATTTATTTTGCGGAGAGATAATGCTAGAACTGCACCCAGAGTATGCATGCTTTTCCACATGCAGAAATGGGCCAGTGCAAGGAACAACACGTATAATCAGCGGAGAAGCAGTAAATGAATCGTTATCTTAATGTGCTCGTACACACAGGCCCTAATGCGGTCCATTAATTAAAATTAAAGTGCTGTTAAGATCCCTGTTACACCTTCCTGTCTTCTCATTCTGCTCAGTGTCAATGCCGCCAGCGGTGTGATTGTGTGAGCCAGGATTTTCATGTGCACGAATTCAGAGCAGACCAGCCGCCTGCACCTTTCCACCATCTATAACCACTGGGCCACAAGACACCTGCACGCACGGGGTT
Source organism: Chitala chitala (assembly GCA_025773905.1). NCBI lineage: Eukaryota > Metazoa > Chordata > Actinopteri > Osteoglossiformes > Notopteridae > Chitala > Chitala chitala. The sequence goes on from JABJVR010046904.1 coordinate 18,462, forward strand.
GTCACCATGTCTCTTCAGTGATAATGTTCATGTAAGTTGCTCTTTATACTTTTTCAGGGAAATCCCACAAATATGGAGCTCACAGATGAGCTATGTGTGAATGAACAACTGAATACTTAAATTTTTATATTTATGAGTTATGCAGTAAATTGCTTTTGACTGCATCTTTTTCTAACCTGATTGTTTTTGTCTGACATGCATAGTGTGGTGCAGTGTGATCCTGTCTGTCATGTCCCACTGACTTCCTACACACAAGTTCTGATGGAACTAACAGATGCTGAGTTTGTGTGTGTGTGTGTGTGTGTGTGTGTGTGTGTGTGTGTGTTTTCTCTTAACATGCACAAAGGATGAAGACCATCCATAAAGCTCTTCTTGTTCCTTAAACAAACATGTCCTACTGCCTGTGGAGTCTTATTTCTTCAAAACCAAGCCAAATAAAACCACAGTATGCAGTACTAGACAAAGACACACTGAAAAACACATATTTACACTTACCTCTGTCTGGAGGTTGTCTGTATGCCAGGTCAGCAAGGGCTGTACTTGTTAAAAAACTGGACAGCTGAGGAAGAAAAACCATTGGTCACATTAAAAGCTTTGCAGCAGCCTTTTTCATCCATGTGATCTATTGAAAGAGTAAAATTATTCACCAAATTTTTGTGTGAAGTGTCTGCTAAAGCTAAATTAATCATTGACTCTTACAGGCAAGTGCACGTGACTAAGGCTCATACATAGCTAAATACACTAAAGGTTGTCAAAACCTGGCAGCTGAGGACATATTCCCCAGACACCAAAGCAGGACTCACAGACAGAAGGTCTGTGTCTGAGGGCAGTGGGACGCCTGGAATCTTGGACGATTCCTGTTTCCATCTACGTTTATGTTGGTTTGCTGCCCGTCTGATCTGTGGCGTCTGATTTGTGGCATGTACGTGAGCGCTAACTGGGAGTGACAAGCTGTTTTTAGCAGGTGTCCAGCCACAAGTATGAAAAATGGGCTAATTTTTCATTACTGTAAGTCGCTCTGTGTTGGACAGCGTGTAAACTGCAAGGATTTATGTGAATTGATTTGGGAGTTTAACCGGTAAACGGGCCCACACACTTCCTGTAGGACTGGTGTGATGTTCAGCTGCTCCAGCACAACTGAACCTTCTTCTGAGATCCCGTTGAACTAATGGTGTGAAGTGTGTTTTACCGGTGCTCTATACACTCGGTTTATTCTTCATTCAATGCTGACATTTAATATCTATGTTTAAGAAGACGGGCTTCTGGGGCTAACATGCATTTTTGGACTGAGAGCTGAATTCCATTCTCCGCAAGAGTAAAATTGTCTGCATTGATTCACAGAAAAAAGTTTTTCATGGACTTCAATAGAATTAACTTCACTTGTTGAGTCTGTGTGGGACTTTGAAGAATGTAAGACCTTCATTTTAAGGTCAACCAGACTTATTAAATTAATACATTAAAACCAACTTCAGTGGTTAAGGCTCAAGTACAGACATGAGACCAAGCAAAATTAAGTTGTTAGGAGGAAGGGGAGGTTGAAGAATCACAAGACATGCAGTAAGTCCTTTGTAAATGTCCTAATGCCTCATTCAGCTAAACTCTTACTACAGTACAGGTGAGGTTACAGAGCTGATGTTACTCTGCAATTTCCCTCAGGATGAATAAAGTTATGTGATTATGCTTCTGTTCTATTCTGTTCTTTCTGTCACTTTCCTTTGCCGTGTTCTGAATACACAATAAAGGAAAGTGTACAGTCCAGTTAAATTCAGTGGAAGGGCGTGCTGAGACCTGCAGTACTGATGTCACCGATCTTTTTCACTACAGCCTATCATTGTAGTTTGAAATTGATGACATTTCAGTTCTCGTCCTTGTTTGAATGCAGTTATTCATTTCAAAAGTGAAAATGCCTCAGAATTCAGAAAATTTAGACCAAATGTAGTTTTGATGCCCTGGTACAATTATTATTTTTTTCACTAAATTAACTGGTAGCACTTTTGAAATTGTATTCTTTCATGGGTCTTATTAAAACAAGCAGACACTGTAAAAATTGTGGTTTTATCTGTAAAAGTATTGTTAAAAGGAAGGTTTTTGGTTATCTGTCAGTGAGGAGGTGACCATCTCTCCCAGGACTAAACTTTGAGAATAAATAGTGTCTTTAATGGCCAATTTATTTATTTCAGCATGCTTGTGAGAAACTGTAAGACATGTAATTCCCCTGGGATTTTAGATGCCCAGATGGCCCCCATTCCACTGGGCAGACGTTGTTGTTATGACTGGCGTCTGACCATGTACTGTATATCTGTTTTTCTACTCTCCGAGGGAAAGGGGAAGGTTCCTAGCAACCATATTTTAGCAAAAATCACAGCAAATCACCATCTATATAAATCCAAGTTGGTGCACTGATTTCTATTAGTACTATTTTAGTCTTATTTTCCCCCCATTGATAATTTTTCAGCTTGAACGTTTCTCCCCCTCTTCGTGAAGCACATTTGTCTGCTGGAATGTTTAGGGTGGAAGGTCCTCTGATGAATTGGGGAGAGGGGCCACCAATGGGTGCCTCCTACCACTACTGCAGCAGCACAGAACGAGGATGGGAACTCAGTGTGGGTGACCCGTGACTTCAGGGGAAGCTCTTCACTGGGGCGCAACTGCTGACCCTCACAGATACTCTGTTCCCACACGCTTGGTCCTTGTTGGCAACAGTGTTGACACACCACCCACGTTTGTGCCGAGTCTCTTAAGCCTTGGGCTCTCCAAGCTGGTTTTGGAAATTGACCAATCAACATTTGATCATGATATGATGCAGTTGGATAGTGAGAAAACATTCCAGCAGAATACCAATGTGCTTTGTGGATTTGCCATGCTTTCCAGCACGCAACCCAGTGCAATTGGATTGTATTTAATGGTAGTGGTACAAAATATGTCAGGTGGAGAACAGTAAAAAGGTGAAAGTAGAAAACGACAAATTTATGTCTATCTATTTGATATCCAACTGATGTCCATCTCTCTGATTTCCAACTGATGTCCAACTCTGTAATGTACAACTGATGTCCATCTTTCTAATGTCCAACTGATGTCCAGCTTTCTAATGTCCAACTGATGTTCAGCTCTCTGATATTCTGCTAGGCCAGTTCTTCTAATTGTTCTTTGACAACAGCCTGTCACTATATGTCCTATCATACTTCCTGTGCCTGCCTGGCCTCTGTGGCTGGGATAAAATTAATTTAATAGCCATAAACCACTTCTTAAAAACAAAGTGTTTTTCAGCAATAATTTCCGAGTCCTGTGGCAAGACAAAGTTACACAAAGTTTGCCTAAAACATACTATTATCCTGTCACACAAATATAACAACTTGACTTTATTTTGCTAAAGCTGATGAGTTAAGTACTGTTCAGTTAAAATTCTTAGATCCAAAATGTACCTAGTTAGCACAAAGAGCAGCCCTTTGACGTGCCATGCGTCGCTGTTGGTAACACGGTTGAGCTTTCTGCGGTCGGCTTCCTTACAGTTTACCCGTTATGATGGTCAGGTACCAGCACAGCCATGAGAAGGTAATCTCAGCCCCTGAGCTTTCTGCGGTTGGCTTCCTTACAGTTTACCCGTTATGATGGCCAGGTACCAGCACAGCCATGAGAAGGTAATCTCAGCCCTGGTGATTCCTGGATTGCGCTCTGCCCACTTTCCTGTTGGGGCTTGGCCAGTTGCTGCTGTGTTTTCCTGCTCCTGGTGGGACAGCTCTATGCCTTGAGAAATTACAAGTAATGGGATTAAAGGGCCTGCATGTTACTCCAGAGCCGATTCCTAATACTTTCTCTCACATCACCTCCTACATGAAAAAGTTACCACAACCTTCTTCCATGTTTGATGGGAAAATATCACTTGCCTTTGTGAAACGATATTCTGACAAGCAGGAGACGTTTTGCCGTCAGCATTGTGTGTAGTTATCTACATGCAGACCCTAGCCTTGATGGACAGCACTGAGCACCATGTTTCCTGACCCCACTGGTAGTAGTTTGTGTTCAGACCTGTCCTGCAATTAAGCACCTCTACATTATACAAGGTTTAAAGAACAGCTTTCTGGGGGAGAAACTGGGAAAATCCAAAAGTGTAAAGGAAAAAGCACCATCATGCTTAATTATGACATGATATATATGTAGATATAGGCTTGCATGTTTGTGCTTAAATGAGATGGGAAAAATGTATATTTTGTATAATATATTGAAAGGCGTTATATATGATCAAACAGTGACAATTGCAGAGATTAATTTATACTGTAGCCTTAGCCCCAACAAACAAGCCAACGAGCTAAGAAAGATTTAATTTATTGTTTTTGGGAGGCAAAGCATTTAGGCTGAGATGATGGTGTGTGGCTCTGTGTCCATAGTTGGCTGTGCTATGCTGAGATGTTTTTACTATGTAGAGAAAGGATTCGGCATGATATTGTTCATCTCCAGATCTCCCATCACCGTGGAAACAGTCTGCTCCTGCTCAGCACTGAGCCAAGACTCTGAGGCTGTGGACTTTACACACTCTTGCATCCTCTTGCTGATTAGCCAATGAGCTGATTGCTTTCCAGAGATTCCCCACTGTTGATAGTTGCTGGAGGCTTATAGATTTTGTAACAGGAAGCTGTTAACCCTGAGCAGGCCCTGAAGCTCTGCAGCTGCATCCCTTGCCCTCTCAGGCCATCGGCCAATAAGAATCGCTCCTACAGGAGGCGTGATGTGGGCGTGTCCCCATCGTTTCTCTCTGGAGCATGCTCATTTGGCAAAATGGTGCCCTGGAAAATGGCTGCAAAACCAGGAAGACATAAATGCATCTATTCTGTGCCTCTGGAGATACAGTTTAATGTTTTGGGTCCTGCTCATTGAGGTCAAAGTGTCAGAGTCTGGTTTGAACATTAGTGAAATTAAATATTGTTTATATTTATGTGTTTTTAATGAAGAAAATCACTTTTTTAAGATTGTAATCTTACTTGAGTGTCTGCGTAAGGGCAGAAGTGTAACGTGTGTTTCTGACTTACTGTGAAGTGCTATTATTGCTGAACAGAAATTATGTGCTTAAACTGGGAAAAAATAACCATATAACTGAATGATTAAATGACTTAAAGTTATCACCCCCCCCCAATCCAGTCTGTCGATGAGAATTCCTTAGTATAACTAAACATGGACCACCCAGTGCAGTCTTTCTAAGAATGGCGTTATCACCCCCCAACCCAGTCTGTCAGTGAGAATTCCCTAGTTTAACTAAACATGGACCACCCAGTGCAGTCTTTCTAAGAATGGCTGAACCCCCCCCAAACCCAGGTGAAAACACAAGTACTCACTGAGTCAGTCTGAGCCTCAGTGAAGGCATTAGGCATGTACTAGGTGTGGAGAGCCCTTGAGTAACCATGGACCTGTGCCTTTAGATGTGAGCCACCTAACCCCACCCCCCACTGCCACCACACAACCAGTAAACCCCCACTTGCAGTACTGACTTCATACCACTGCAATGGATTAAGTACAGGTCAGTTCTTACAATCCACCTATTCTTCCAGTAGTTGCCTATTGACTGAAGTGGAATTTCATTTTTGGCAGGAACTCTTAGATGAAGGATGTCATGTAGGTATTCAGTTATTAATGACCCGTTTGCAGTGTTGAATACCTTAGCCAAGCCAAACAGTCTGCTGGGTTTCTCCTCACAGCGGACAGTTCATTTAAGGCTCTGCTGGTTGTCATCAAAGCCCGGTAGCCACTGCCTAACAGGAACCATAAACATTAAATTAATGACCTAATATATTACAGTGCTGTGCAGCCTTAGAGGTTCAGCTCCCTGTGTGGCAGTTTACAAGCACAGAAAAGTGATTTAAAGTTTAAAAATGGACTTTGGTCATTTGTACATTGAATATATTGGATCAGTTTGCATACACGATAACTAGGCAGATGTGATGAAATGGCCTTGCTATATTCTAGCTGACTGCCTCATATGGGAGTACATTATCATTCGTGGTTTAGTGTTGCATAAGAATTCTCAGAGATTACAAATTTAGACATCAAATCATTGGGCTGGTGGAGCCATTGAACAATTTAGTTTGATCAAAGTGTGATAACAGACTTTTCTTTTAATGTATTATTCTTATAATTGAACAGCTTGTGTCTGTGTCTGTGTCCAGTCCCATGACCAGAGTGAGATTTATAACATGATACCACCAGAGATTTCCTGATTTGAAACATCATGTGCTTTGCATTAGTCAATACCTTTATTGTGCATGTGTCTTCTGGCATTGTAATTTTTTATTTATTTTGTTTGTTAATGTGCATGCTGCAGTAACATTAAAGCCCTTCGAATTTAACACCCAGTGGGTATGCCTTTCAGTAACGCTTTGGTGTTCTTGTTTATTACATAACTAGATTCGAAGAAAAGTAGCTTTTACCTTGGTTTTGGTCTTTGATGAGTTCTGCTTGTCAATGGATTGTTGCTGCTGACAAGAGTTAATTGCTGACTGTAGTTAATTGATAATCACTAATGAGAATGTTGCATGTTGATGTTGAAGTGAAGTAAGGTCACTACCTCTTTGCTTCATTAAGTCAGAATGTCTGGCAAGAGACAGAGGCTGTTAACGCACAACTATTACTTTTTGTCGTTGGTGCATTGCAGACGCAAGCAATAAAGTCTGTCTCGTTACACAGAGAAAGAGTGCTGAAACGCAGATCGGGCACCGATGGGTTTTAACGAACCTCTTTGCTGATGTCAGAGAGCGGCAGAGGCAGCTGCTGGACATGTGAAATTTTTAAAGAAAACATGGATTTAATTGTTTTTTACATGACTGAAATATGCGGTCTTGGTACACATGTAGGTTGTGAATGAAAAGCTGTTCATTTCTTGCTAAGGGCTCACATGAAAGGGCCTGGTCAGGCTGAATAACCACTTCTCATTTACAGCTGGCCAGATGTCAGCCTATAGGATGCACTTCCATACTGATGCTCCCTCTGTGTTTTTCCACTTAATTTGTTGCCATGATTGTTTATGCAAAATGTTGTAAAATGTAAACATACTCTGTAATGTCTGACTTTAAATGTTGCTGTTTTGTCTTTATGGAGTTTGCACACTTTCTGTATGTTTGTTAGTTTGATATCCCATGTTCTTCGGTAGCCTCACTCAGTCTAAAGGTTTGACACTGATTGGTGGCTCCGGACTTCCATGCCATGTGAATGTAGCAGAATTTTTAAATGCTGCGGTGAGAATCCCTCAGTACTCAGGACAAGAGTATGATTAGTCCCTCCAATCGAGGAACTCAGACCTTTAGCTCAGTGGGCTAATTGTTTTGTCTTGTCACTCTGGGCAGGCTGTAAGGTTGTGGGTTTGAGCCCGGGTCACCCCCGTAATGTTGGTGCTGTGACTTGGATAAAAAGTGGTTGTTACCAAGTAGTTGGGCTGTGGTTGCTGCAGATATTTAGAGGGGAAGGATGTAGCGGAATGCTAAAGTGCTACGGTGAGCATCCCCTGGAAGTCAGGACAAGAACATGATTAGTCCCCCCAAGCGAGGGACTTGGGTCTTTAGCTCAGTGGGTTAATTGTCTTGTCTGGTGACCCTGTGTGGGCTGTGGGGTCACAAGCTCAAGCCTGGCTCACGTGTGCGTTTCCATGTGCAGGTAAGCAAGTGACGGACCTGCGGCAGCCCATCTTGTCTCAGGTATTCCCCACCATATGCCGTATGCTGCTCACAACAGGTTGCAGTGCTCAAGTCACTTGAATAAGCAGTTCTTGAAGGATAGATGGATGGCTGTGTGTGTGGAAGGATAATGTGAGTAATTTGACACACAGGGAATTCCCCTCCTTTTAACCTGCATCCCAACAAAAAATAAAATGACATTGCACAAGGTTAAATTAATCTATACAAAGAAAACCCCCAGGCTTTAAAGTATAAAAGCTCATTCAGTTTCTGATAGAGAAACTTAAATTTGCTTTTTAAAAATTGCATGCTTTAAGCTAAAATTAGATCATTATCTAGCCCCTCTTGAGTTTATATAAGACATGTATTGTTTTTGATTTGATTCCTGGCTCAAGTGACTCACTTAATTTCCCCTCAAATCAATTTAATAAGGAAAAGAACCAAGTACATTTATTTTCCAGAATTCATAAAGTAAACAGACTGGTCTTTGTCCTACAGACATGTCCAACTATGGTAACAGCCTCATGCACTGAGAGTCAGGTCTTCTCTAACTTAAGTGATAGTACAACATTACTTCTTTATAAGGCAGCAACCTTCACCTGTTTGATGGGTTTATCAGGAGCTCCTAAACCCAAATCCACAGAAATTTACAAGCTTTGAGCGTGGAAATAAGAGGTGTAACTGTCTGGAAAATGGCCCACTGTTTAAATTTTTATGTTATAAAACCTACCCCTGGGTGGACCATACTGAAGTTCCATACCCGTTTCCGCTGCACTGTCTTTTCCCTTCGACACTGTCGTGTTGGCTTGGTGGCTGAGGAGACGAGAAGCAGGAAGACAGCGTTAACAGAGGACAGCCTTTGAGGTGGCCATCACTTCCTGTCTGTTGTTATTGCCGTGTTCCATCGCTCCAAGCCAGGTAGGTTGCATCTACATTTCTGTGGTCACCTCTGCCCACATGATAACAGATGAGTATTTGGCAAGCATGGGACTCTCACATCCTGCCAAACCAGACCTGCTCTAAAAGCATGTAAAGACTATAACATAGAGGCTTGATTGAAATCCCTGGTGTGGACAAGAAAAAGAAAATTAACTTCCTCATTTAATCTCCCTACTCATTTTAACATTTTTTACAAAGAGCAATATTTATAATGTGAAAATTAATATAGCAGAGCCCTAGTCATTGCCATCTGTGGGGTATTGTTTCTAACACTAAGTTTCAAATGCCTATAGATCATTCCTCCTTGACAAAACATAAACCAGATTGTTTTCCAAAATACAAAACCTTAAAATCGCAGGCGGCTAAAGGATGATGATCTCCTTGTTCACCTGTGCTTTGGGGAGAGATCAGGTGAGTGAATGCAGGTTTCTTGTATTTCCTCTTTGGGACTGGCTCCTGAGTGTTTGCCAGGCAGGGATTAGCTTCAGATGTGAATACATGGCTACAAAACACAGTCTGCTGCCTCAGACTGAATTGCAGAGATGCCATCATCTCCAGTCTGTGCCTGTTGCTGGCTGGTACGTGTTCTGCTTGTTGTCAACCACAAGACTATGGTTTAAAGTACAGTTTACAAAACTGGATTTGGGGCCAAGGTCCACAAAATGAACCCTGATCATAATCTGTGTAAATGTATCTAATGCTATTTTGGATATTTCAAAGCTCAGTAAAATGTAAAAGTGCATAACCATGAGGTACATGAGTCGGAGGATAAAACTGCAATGAAGTAAACATGTCTATATTTTTGGGACTGACCAATAACATTCTCCCCTCACTCTATCCCCTTTATTTGTCACACTGTTTATATTGCTTTGGCTCGTGTATCCCTAAGAACTGGTCATCTGTACGAATGCCAGAGGAATCCCATCACAGAGGAGCTAGTTCCCACTCTGATCTTAATCCTTCCGATGCTATTACATTGCTAAGCACCGTCTGCACTTTGTGCAGGAAGTTCAATGGCCAGTGGCACAAACAAAAGCACAGGGCAAGTGTTAAAGTCACAGACGGCATTTGTGACATAAAATCACTTTGCAACAAAACGAAATATAAGATAAAATGGGATCATAAAATGGGTCAGAGCACTGGTAACTGGTGAATGTCTCTGGTCAGGACTCAGTGGAGGAGAGAAACTGACAACAAGATAAGTATTAGATTCACTTTCCATGCAGCAACATACTTAAATGTGAGAAGTAAAATGTAATGCTTTATTTGTTAATTTTGCGGTACCGTATACATTAATAAGGTTTAATGATGCATTTTAATTGATAAGTACTAAAACTGAAAAAATTACCTTGGTGCTAAATTAGGAGATACACGCACAAACCTCTGGTGTAGCAAGTCAGTAAAGTGTGCTGTGAAATTCAAAAACATCACAGAGTGTCACAAGAGTATTTATGCCATGCAGCATTAAATGTACATTGTAAACATTTATTTTTTACAATTTTTTGCTTTGTCAGTCTAAAAAGATTCCAGAGAGCTGCACAACTGTAAGTACTTGTAAGTGAGGAGAACAGGTGAAAGGGCCATGCAGATCAGAGACCTGAGTTTATTACACAGTCACAAACATAAGCGTGTGGGCTAGCAGTGGTGGTGCGGCCCAGCTGTGTTCTGGCAGCAGATGATAAAGGCCTGCATGCAACCACTTGTTTTTGCTCTATTTTTTATTTTTTTATTTATTTTTTTGCTGTGTTTAAAGAGTTTACAGTCTGAACAGTTATTCTGATGGTAACTGTTATAAAATATTTAACATTAAGGATAACTGTGCCAGATATGACGAACTCTTTAAGGACATGAGTTTAAGGTGGTCTTCATCTGTAAGCCTTGCTGGGAGGTGATGTCAGATGCTTTGTTTTAGCAGAGCATGCAAACAGCAGCACACAGGACTCCGCGGTACACACACACACACACACACACACACACACACACACACACTTCGTGAGTGCTGTCACCGACACATCATTTAAATGTCTCCAGCAGGTGCCGCCCCAAAACTAACCCCCTTTAAGTATCCCTTGTGCTGTAGGAAAATTGGAATTTTAAGCCTGAAACCTTCATGAATATTGTGTCCTCTCGCTGACCTGAAAATAAGAACCAGCGAAGGAAAACAGTCCAAGAAATCGTCAGATCTAACAAACAACAGCGTTTAGGTTCGAGGTGAGCCAGTTCTTGTAACTCCAGTGATTACGAACTCTAGATCTCGTTTGCACGTAGTTCGCGTTTATTGATTCTTTTTTTGTGTGGAATATTGCATTTCCCCCATTCTTCTTTTGGGTGGTTCAGTGTGCCCCCCTTTCTTTTTTCTGACCACTTTAATACAATAACTCATGCAACCAAGAGTAAAGCGAAACGTATACCCTACATCCTCCTAAGACAGTCAATTAAAACCACGTGGCACTCTGCTTTTGAAGCTAAATAGAAAAGGTACTAGTGCCCTTCCGTAAAAGTCATTTATAAGGGAGAGCTTTATTTAGACAAATGGTGCACAGCCTTATGCATTGCCCTAAATCAGCTCGTTCGTCACAACCTGTTACATTAATGTTTACACAACGTTGAAGATTACACGTAGATGTCCCAGTAGGATTCAGAATTTAAATCCTGCCTATCACAATATTTTCTAATTGTATGCAACTTTGTAGACATGGACAGCTTTTTGCGATACTTTAAGTTAATTTGTTCGCAAGTCAACTCCATACCCTGACTTATTTTGAGCTATCTATATAAAAGTACTTGGAATAATCCAACAGTCTATAAGTCTCACTACTATCTGTAATGTT